>JAFIDM010095302.1:92254-134825 GCA_023159025.1 Thereuonema tuberculata | reverse complement strand
ATATACAAACATTGGTCATCACATTTTTCCCTAATTATGAGAAAAGATAAAAGATATTCTGAGAATATGTTATTGGGCAAATTTTATCATTAGGTACATTTACCTAGTATTTCATTCTCTCATTATTGTGGTAGAAGGTACATTCTAATTTATAGTTATCTCGTTCCTATAATGTTTTTGACAATGCACAAGATATTTTAGAGGCAAGACTTTCTGTTTATCAAAAACTCCAATGGAAATCTGATTTTTATCCAATTGTCCACAAAGAATTCTAAATGAATCACAACTGGAAATAAGATTCAAAAAAGACAACAGGTCCTTAACAGCAGTCCAATTAAAACTGTAAGTGATATTTTTCTAATAGAAATAAAATTTAGTGCAGAACGGGCAAATTATGATATTTAGAAGTTTTATAGAAAGCATAACGATTATAACAAGAAAATCTACTAAAAAAAAAAGAAAAAAGAAAGTAGCATTCTTCATCAAAGAAATACAAATAATAATGCAAAACAATAAAACGAAAAAAAAAAACCCAAGAAAATCACTGTCATTTGCTTCTCTTTCCTAACTATAAAAACTACTAAGCCTTTCAGTAAAATAAAACAAACGTGAAATATTTTGAATTACACCAAATTAAAATAAATTGAACCCTAAAATTATTTTACTATTTAGTACTATTGTAAATCTTACAAAACAATTCATTATAAAGACATTAATATATCCGTTCGATTGATTTTTATGCCTAAATTTATAAACCTACATATCATTTTATTTCCCCACTTGGCTAGAATGTAAATACAACAATTTTGTGATTTTTGTAACAGAAACATCTAACTACGAATCAAACAATTTCCACTAATATTTGATTTTCGCTTCGAATGATTAAAAGATTTTAATATTACATTTCTAATGTAAATTCATAAAAATAAAATAACATACCGTAAGTCCTTTAAGCCAATTCAGGATTAGTCTAAACTGCCTTCTTTATTTTTAAACTGAGAATTCTAGTGTTCTATGGCTGCTGCAACTTGCTCGTGGTCTCTGTCGATGACTTGTTAATTGTTAAGAAACAATGAAATGGCCATCGATTATCACATAGGAATAGATACTCACTAGCAATTGTTAGATTCTAGTTTTTACTTTATAATTAATCTGTACACCCTTCTAAACACCCTTCTATATATGAATAAGGGAAAATTAATTATTTCTTTCTAAAAATGTTTAATTGAAGTAAAGAAAATGACATTTAAAATAATCAGATCATTTAATATCTCATACAAAAAAAAAAAAAAAAAAAAAAAAAAAAACTTAGTTGGCGCCTTCAGATGGGAAAAGAAAAAGATTTGAAAAAAAAAATTAAATGAAATGTAAAGAAGGAAAAATTTCTGCTCTATTAATTAAAAACTAAAAAAAATAAAATAAAATAAAAACAGAACATTATGCTTACAGTTTGATTTTCCAGTATAATTTTGTATAATTTTATTTTAAAAATTACAGAAATTTTATATTTATTAATGAAACCATGGTAGTCAAATTATTAAAACTCCAAAAATATTTAATTCTGTAATACTCGATATACAATATAGACTTAATTCAGTTTTAGATTGTAGTTTAAATTTCAGTTCAAAACATACGTTGGCAATGTAGAGTTTAAGGGTTTATCAAAAATAACTTATTTTCAATGACTAAACAGAAAAAAAAAATGATGTGAGATCAAATGAGACAGTTTACAAACATAGTTTTTTTTTCCTTTTTAAGTTTTCACAGAAATTTCGTAAGAGAAAGAAAAAAAAAGTAACATTAAGGAAAGTATACTTTAATTTGTTTCAGGAACTTCTGGTTTATTTATTATTATATTAGGCGCCAATTTAAAACTCTACCTAAAGAAAAGTTTTATATCTTGATCCATTGCTGAAGAATTTCCAGATTTTAAAGATGAAGAAGTCTGAAACTGAAATGAAGTTGAAACACACCATTGCATTTTCTTTCAATTCTATTCCTAAATTCGTCTTGAACAAAATTAATTAAAATCAAATTCTTAAGATTCTTAACTTTTCTAATACTTCCACAGAACTTAGAGTCAAATATTTAAATATATATAAATCATTATAATGGTACCAAAGTTTAACAATGTTTAGCAAAATATGACAAATTCTAATCATCCTATTAACAGGCAAAAATTGTACGGTTGTACGGATATTTGTGTGTTTGTCATCCCAAAAGCGCTACAGATACATTACTTAAGCAAGAAACAAAATACAAGGTTGCTCCACCAACATTTCTCAATTCTCGCTAGGGAAACAGCATTTACGCAGAAACAAAATACAAGGTGGCGCTACCAACATTTGTGTCATCACAACAGCGCTACAGAAACAGTATTGAAAAAAAATAAAAGGTGCGCTACTAACATTTATCTGGATCGACATTTTAGGGCTGGAGGTTAACTTAGGAGGTTTAGGTTAGGAGCAGGGTAGGAGGAGGGTAGGAGGAGGGTAGGAGGAGGGAGGAGGGCAGGAGGGCGTAGCACTGGCGACTACGAAACTGGTAAATCAATTTTGCACTTGTATATAGTTTCAATTTTTATATATTATTTTAAGTCATCATGGACTACTACACATGTTTTGTTTTATTAATTACAAGTTATCTCAGACCTCATTCACTCTTCAAGCATATTTCGAAACTAACCTTTAAGTATGGATAATTACATGCTTGCAAGCAGGGCTTTGGAGCAGACAAAATTTGCAATTGCTCCGCTCCAGCTCCGCTCCGACATGAAAATATTTGCTTCATGCTCCGCTCCGTGCTCCGCTCCATGCTCCAAATAAATTTTTTTAGTCATATTACCAAAGATCAAATATTAAAAACAAGCACTTTTTTAACTAAATTTTATTAATCATCATAATTAATTCTATAAAACAGAACAGCTGACAGTAAGTCATCTTTCATTGTCTATCTTGTATCATTCACACCAATTTTAAGGCAGAAAATAATCGCTCGACACTGGCTTGTGTAGTGGGCATACTCGATACAACTCGACAGGCAGCTTGAATTCGGTGTGGGTAACCGTCCATAGCTTCAAATGCTGATTTTACTTTGAGCCTACCAATAATCTCAATTACATGACAATCTTTGTGAAAATTCCTCTCAAAGTCTTCTTCATTCGAATGTTGCATTTCTGAAACTCTCAGACGTTTTTCCAGCTTGTTCAGCTCTTTTTCAAAATCATCATCCTCTGAACAATTGTCTGCTGAAATCGAAGTATTTGTTTTTCCTTTCTGTGATTGTAGAAAACTTGATATTCGATGTGGCTGTTCGGATTCAATTATTGAGGATTCCAGCCTTTCACTCTCTTGTCTCATATGAAAACGCTTAAAAATCTGTAGTTTTTCGAGTCGTCGGGCGATATTTAAAGTCCTTCTTTTGCTTTTGTCCTTTGCGACGAACTCAGTAAAATTCTATACCGAGGATCTATATAGACTCCGGCAAGAAAATGGGTGTTTTGGAAAAGATTTGCGTCACATTTTCGCATGAAGGTCAAAATTCCGCCATTGTCTTGGAGAAATTTTGCAAGTTTTTGCCACTCCTTCATGTAAAATCCCATAACAATTTACTTGAAAAATTATTTAGGGGAGACCGGGGTCAGTTGGCATAAGGGGCTAGTTGGCGTACAGCTTCTATTTCCTGCCACTGTGTAGCTAGAGCGCTGACATTTTGGTAGTGGGAAGTGTATGTAAAGGTGCACCATCCACTGTGACTTTAGTTTGCTTGGAAGCGTCACGAAGAAAGTGACCTCTGTTTTATCGTTTTTCTGACTGGCGAGTAAATTTTTTCGTCGTAAATTTTTTTCTTCTGGTGAACATGTAGATCGAATTAACGTACTGCTGATGGCGGTTCTCGAAAGAGTGGATAACTGTGGTTGTATGCATGTATCATCATCTTTTGTTTCTGATGTTTGGGATTGTGTGGTATCCATTTTGTTTTGGAAATCCCTGTGGGGCTAATTGGCATAGTTAGGTAGGGGTCAGTTGGCATAGCTATGACAAATGGTAAAAAAGAGGAAAAACTTGAGATCGCCAGACGAGGAAGACCAAATTTGGTACGACCAAACTAAAGTTCTTCGAAAATTGAACCCATCTGTTCAAATGACTCCTACATTTGTGTTTGATATCAAACAAAAACTATAGATAGCTAAGAATTCATTGTTTGTTCATACATTTAATTAAATTTGTCGTACTGAAGTTATAATACTTGTCGTATACTGAAGTTAAGTTAATTAATGAAGTTATACAAAATTTAAATGAAAGACAAGTATCAATAATAGCTTTTATAGACTTTAGCAAGGCTTTTGATAATATTGACCATAAAATTCTATTAAAAAAACTAGCATCAAAGCCTGTCGTTCCCCAGGCATAAAACAATCTGAAAAATCATTTTATTATCAACTATCAAATATAAATACTGTGTTAACTTGTGAACGAAGCTTCTACGGCAAAAATGGTTTTGAGTTTCGAAATCAGCATAAACATCTGAATAAATATGCCAAATTTCATTAAAATGGATGCAGTGGTAACAAAATTATTTGGTTTAGAACGTACGTTTTGTTAGAATTTCAGTTGTCGAGGTCAGTTCCCAAGAATAAAATTTCATGGAAACAACATGGAATGACCCAATGAACTAATATTTTCATCCAATTTGAGTAGAAGAAGATATTGTACGTTTGGCCGATTGTACCTTTGACCACCCTTGCTACTTTTGCCATCTATCAGCATACTTTAAAAGCTTTTCTGTTTAATGTGTAATATTCCCACTATGTCCGCCTTTAAACCTTCAGTAGCAGTTAGATCTTTGACTTGCAAGGAGTGAAAAATATTTTTCCAATTCCATCACCGAAAAGTAAGTATTTTGCAAGTGCATGTTTTTTTAGTAACATTGTTTGTTTTCTTTTGATTGTTATTTTAACAATAATGAGTAATACAAATATGCCTATAGATTAATTGTAGGACTTTTAAGATGACTGGTTTAACCTAAAAATTGTAGCATGGCGTGAAACGTAAGTTTGACTGATGTTGTACCTTTGACCACAGCACAGTGTTGTTCCTCTGACCAGGTCAAAGGGACAACATTACTTAATAATATGTAAATGTTTTTACTTACAGTCATTTTAGCATTAAGTAAGATGGAAATTTAAATATTTTTTGCCAAATTTTTATTTTTTTACCAAATCTTATCCAAAGAAAGTAAACAATCGATTGTTTCTCCATGACTTTGAGTCTGATGTTGAATATTCATCAAGGGAAAGTATTTTTGATATTTCAGATGAATGCCATGAGTTGGAGAAGGAATTAAACTTTGAAAAAGAAGTTTTAGTTGAAGAAAGTTATGTCCTTGTCAAGCTGTCAACAAAAAAAAAAAACAAGAAATACTTTGTGGCCCAAATAAAGGAAACAGCATGTGAATATTTTTAAATTAAATATTTGAAAAAACTATGGAAGATGGCGAAATTCATCCAAGAAGATAACCAGCTCTATGATAAAGAACTACAAGATATTGTGGCCAGGCTACCATATCCAACCTCAGCTTGTGGCACAGCTCGACTAAAAGCTCCAAATTTTTTGGAGATAGACATTGATTTTTCATTGTATAATATAGAGTAACCGGGCAGGAGTAGGCTACTTAAGCCATTCGAATTTATTTCATGTTTTATTATTCTACTTTGAATTGCATTAATTTGCCAAATGTATACATTTCTGAATAAAAATGTTAATTAAATAATTTGTATCTAACTGTCAGTTTCTACTACCACCTGGTCAACGGTACAATACCCTCCGGTCAAAGGTACAACACGTAGTATCCATTCAGGTAAGGATTTACTTGAGTACAAAAAATTGGAAAATTCATTTAGTGAAAACTGATCAAAGGTACAACCCCTTCCCCTAACCTTGATTCAATGGTACCATTGAGAACAGTTGGATCTATCTTAATAGCTTAATTATATCGAGTTACAGAAAGACAGACCGACAGACAGATAGACAGACGAACTTAGCCAATTTATATGTATATATATATATATATATAGGGTGGTGCAAAAAAAGGGTAACCAAACTCAAGTCATTTCATCTCAATTTCGGTTACCTTTCAGGAAATTGAGGAAATTTAGAATATGCTTTAGTATGTTGTAAATTCAAATTATCTTTTTTAATATTAAACCAATTATATATACATATATTATCAATATTATTTAAAACATTAATTTGAAAATAATTTTCATTTAATCCATATGGGTAAATCGTATGATATTGTAGCATATAATAAACTTCCTTAATTAATCTTAAATGCTCATCTTCAATAATGTCTAAAATTTTTATGACTACAGAATCTTGAAAATTATGTTTTTGAAAATGTTTAATTTCAATAGAATTGCCGTAATTATTTTTAACAAAAGACCTATGGTTATTAATTCTAAAATATAATTCTAATTTAGTCTGGCCAATTTGATTTGAAATTTTTTTTTTAATGTTTATCAGACCTATTTAGGTGTACTTTTTACCTGTACACCTGTAATATAGGTTCTGAGAGTTTAATCTAAAGGATCATTTTCCACCCAAAAAGAGAAACGAAATATCAACCATATCTAACGTTTAATTTATCTAAAGAATAATTATTATTTTTGACTCATAACGCCGAAAGGCATTTAAAACTCACCTTTGTATAATCTAAATACTGCGCTAATTTGTGAACGATGCTTCTACGGCAAAAATGGTTTTGAGTTTCAAAATCAGCGTAAAAAAATGAGTAAGTATGCCAGATTTCATTAAAATCGGTGCAGTGGTAACAAAATTATTTGGTTTTCAACATATGTTTTGTTAGAATTTCAGTTAAAATTTCATGGAAACAACATGGAATGACAAAATGAACTAATATTTTATCCAATTTGAGTACACTTGATTCAATGGTACCAATGAGAACCTTGGATCTATCTAAATAGCTTAATTATATCGACAGACGGACAGACAGACAGAAAGACGAAATTAGCAAATTATATAAGTTGATTAGAAAATTACGGTATAAGAGGAGATTTTCCTGATCTTATCAAAAATTACTTAAAAAATAGAAAATCCAAAATCATAATAAATAGTTTGATAAGTAAAGCTTACAATGTTAAGAGAGATGTACTACAAGTTTAAAATTTAGGTTCTATGTTTTTTTATTTTATATATAAATTCTGTTAGTGATATTATTAAAAAGTGCAAGATTTACATTTATGCCGATGATGTAATACTAATAAGTAGCAACCAAAATCCAACTTTTACTTCAATAAATCTTCAACAAGATTACTCTTCAATAACAGTAAAATATAAAATTTTGAAAATAGAAGAAAAATTTATTTATAATGCAGTCTTGAAAAATATACATAAATATAAAAACATCAGAGAAAAATGCTCTTCTGAAAATAAAACAAGGCTTAGTTGGTTGAAGATTTTCAATACGTATTCCTACTATAAACAATTATTTTGGATTTAGAGTAAATGAATATACTTATTCAAAGTTATTTAGACAAATAAATTGGAATAATTATAATTGTAATAATTTTAGAGAAATCAAAAAAACCAATTAATAGTCAATAAAAATGTAGTAAAAAACTTCTAATCTATTCTTTAACATTAATTAAATTTTGTTTTTGAAAAGACACCGTTAAACTTTCCAGCACCTATAAAACAGGAGTAATTCTGTAATTACACCTAATAGGACTGGTAAACATTAAAAAAAAAAAAAAATCTGGAGCAGTGGAGCAGTCAAAAACTTCTGTGCTCCGGCTCCGCTCCAGCTCCGGGAAAAAACCCATTGCTCCACTGCTCCGTGCTCCAGCTCCGCTCCAAAGCCCTGCTTGCAAGAGTTACCATGATCAAAATACATATTTTGTTTTATTGCTTAGTCATCATTCAAATTATACGTGGACTGTTATGGACGTCGTGGCTTTTAAAAAATGAGCTTAGAACATCGTTTTCATTCTTGTGGTTTTGAAAAATGTCACGGTATTTCAAAAATGTTCAATCTGTTTTACTTCCGTGAATATTTCACGGGTTGCCACTAGTTGAATGAAATTTTGGCTGACGATCTTCTATCTGTTACTGAACAAAACACTAATACTTTTTTTAACGTTTGCTTAGAATTTAATAGTTTATAGCAGTTTCATTTTTTCTTTGTAGACACACACAGTGTGGAATAAAAAATACATATGAACATTCAGTAAAGAAATGATACAATTTGTACTTTTCGAGATCTATACGTAGATCTTTGGCAACATAAAATTATTGTATAAATTTGTCACAACATTACAGACAGATCTATAAAAACAAAAATCTATGCATGCATTTTTGAAACGTTTACGATGTAATCATTTTTAATCAGGATTTTATCATTTTATCTAATCTCTACAAGCTCTTAGTAGAGGCGAAAGGGACAGGAACCATAAGAAAATACAAGCCAAAGTATTAAAATAGGAACAATCCAAAATATTCTGAGTACATATTTGTTTTGTATTTGTTATTATTTTTATATATTTTTTACAACAAATACATAACAAATAGGCACTCAAAATAATTTGACTTGTTTTTTTTTTTTAACTTCTGGACTGCCAAAGAGCGAGGATATCCTTAGTGATCATTTCGTTTCAACCATTGTTTATTTATATATATATATATATATATATATATATATATATTTTAAGAGCTTATAGTGTATTTTCCAAAGGTAAACTACACTATTGCTTTCTATCCTACCTGAACAAATGAGTTCGGGACCTTGTGATAAGCGCCGATCAGGGGTCCTACATCACGAATATATATGTTATTCAAATTCTTCTTCCCACCATAAAAATATATATATTTACAATTTTTGACGATTTTTTTCCTATCTTCAAAATCCTACACTCACTTTGAATTTAGAGCTTTTTCCACAAACTTTTTAGAGATTTTACAGCATTGGTATAACTACAATTAAGTAACAGACAAGACGAAACTTGTTTACAAGTTTTAGGGGCCGGCCTTTTGTGGGGCTTCCCTCCAAGTTGTGTTGTGGATAACTGCCGTAAATTTTGAGCTTTTGAGCTATAACTTTTATTGGTACTAGATACCCTTAAGTACTAGGATGGTAATATCAATCACTCTTCTCAAATCTCAATATTCTTCATCTTTGAGAAATACACTTAGCGCTGTGTTTGCGCGACATAGAAATTTTGTTCTTTTTAATGGACACAAAAAATTCAATTGTGGCCGGCGGAATGCTGGCAAATAAATTTCTCAATTCATTTTTTATTATGTATTTGCTCCATTTTAAATTTCTGGAGGTTTCAAACTGTTTCTTATGATTATTCCTCTTGATCTCCGTATTGAGACATCTCTGACTGGTGACTACTTCCAGCTGATGGCCTCCAAAGCGGGAGAAACAGCTGTCCTGGGCTGTCACTTAGTAAACATTTGCTGTCAACCATTGTTTATTCTAAATATTGTTTTACGTTGATATTTCCTTATCCTGTTTTGGATCCCACAAATTATGGCCTTTCACTTGCCAATGGCCATAGTGTTTCCAAACATTTATGTTCAGTATCTAATCCACATATTCATTTCACACTTTCAATTTCATATAAGTTAATTTCCTTTCGGATAATACATTACGAAATGGACTACATCTTTTACAAACTAACGCCTTCTGATTAAACTGAAATCGAATTAATAATGGACAATCTTAAACGTTCTTGTTTTGAAAAGATCATTTCGTGGAGTCAATTCAATTGAACGATGGTAAGTTTTGCGAATCTTATTTTTTTAGTAGCCTATTTACACAAATATTTTGATGACCGACGGACTTAAGTCTATTGTAGTCGTAAAGCCCATTTAATTCATCTAAATGAAAAACATTAATTTCATTAATTTAGTAATTAATGAAATTAATTTACTAAATAACAACAATAAATTACTTATTTCATTAAAATTTATTTCTACTGAACTTTACCTTAATACACAACTTCACCAGAATTTACTACCAAATACATTTTTACAGAAATTTATTGCTTTTTCAAATCGTAGTGGAAATTGTTTTAACTGTAGACAATCCATTGCAGCGTTAATAAACGTTCATTAAATCAATTTAATGGTTATAAGAAAACATCTGAGTTACACAGAAATTATGTTTTTTATAATAGAAATTTTAAAGAAGAGACAAAATTTTTAATTCATAACATTTCTAAGTAAAAATTCTGAAAATTTTGGTGTTCAAATAGGAACAGGAAAATACTTGAATTTTTCAACATTTTGAGGGTCACAATCAGGGAAATCTTTTGAGGGTCACAAATTACGATTGCAAAAAACTGGAAGGACATATATTAATATCCAACTACTTAATGACATTTAGACTTAGGACATCTCTTAGAACATTTTTTTTCACCCTTAGGTGGACAGGGAGCAACTGGGACATGGACTGCACAGCTGGACATGGTGGAGGCATAGGTTCCGATCACAATTCGGAACGAATATGGTGGACAATACACTTTTGGTGGGTATTTCACTGGATTTCATTGAGGGAATTCTTGGGAATTGATTTACAGATGAAGGGTTTAGTTCAAGAAAGAGGGTATTTTTCACCTTCTGTGATTTTTGAAACCCTAGTTGCTCTATGGCCACAGTGTACATATTGGATAGCTGTATGACGGGTTTCAGGTTTTCGCTAGAATCGTGAGAATCTGTCTTCTACATCTGTTCCTTCCCCATTGGTTTAGATGCTTGTTCACAATGAGGTTCTCCAGCAGTGCTAACACATTGTTAAGTTTTGAGAGTTTGGGAACGATAACAATTTTGGTTTGTATCAATGTTTATCTGAACTTAAATCATCAGCCTAAAGTAGAATCAAGGAAAAAAAATAATATATTGAAGTTAATTATAATATTTTCCGATATTATAAAAATGTTTGAAAAGTAATCAGTCAGCTTTTGAATTAGTATCTAACATTTAATATAATAATATAATAAAATAATATAATATACGGAACTGACGAAATTTATTAAGTTAAAATTAACTGCCCTACTTACTTCACATAAAATTAATAGACGATTAGTGACAACAATTTATTTCAAGACAATTGAACTGAATACAATCTTTATTTTAATATCGAAGAAAAGTGCAGGAATTACAACTACTGGAGTTTTTTAGTGTCAAAATCCATATCAAATAAAGATTCACATTTGATCAGTAAGTAATCAAAGAACAATTTTTTTCTCGTTGCAGTAGTACAGCTTGTTTTACTGTTATTTGTTGGTAAGTCTTGGTAACGATGTGAGCTTTTATCCTTCTGGATTTTTAGCTCGAACCCTACAAAGGTCAGAAATGGTGAAATTGTTATTTTCTATTTTAAATTTTCACAACGCTTCATTGCCATAGACGGAGGAAGAAAAGAAAGAGAAGAAGAAGAAAAAGAAGAAAAACACACGACAGGAAGTAAACGTTCAAGCCAACGCCGGGATTCGAACCCAGGTGCTGGCGTATCAACCTGGTGTGCGACCGCCGACTAATCTACTAGACCATGCCGGCACGGCGATCAAAATTAATATAATAATGTTGAATAACAAATAATCTGATGTGCATTTTTCTTATTTGTAAATATTGGCCTAACTAAGGGAAAAGCCTAATAACGGAATTCTAGCAATTCATAAGAAAAAATATAATACAGTTTATTTATTTATTTATTTATTTTTTTGGTTGCAGAATTATTCGTTTTGTTTGAAACACCCCCTCTGAATCTAGGAAATAAAAATACAGTAAAACCCCGTTATTACGCTCCCGCTTATAGCACTATCCCGTTCTTTACGCTCCTTTCATACGGTCCCTAGAATTTTCTATGTAACTCTGTATACTTTTACCCTCTTATAACGCTTCAAATCCCGCTTGTAGCGCTTTTTTTATATCGAAAATTTTGTATCGAAAAGAAATGTAACACTGTAAAGATTCTTTTCTTTCCCTGGTAGGAGGGAATCTTTGAACTCTTTGAAGTGCGGGTCTGTGATACAGTAAGTTAGTGAAAAATGTCGAAGCGGAAATCCCTTTCTATAAGTGAAAAATTGCAAATTCTCCGTAAGTACGACGATAATTCTACACTAAGTCAGAAGGATTTCGCAAAATCTCTAGGAATTCCCTCATCCAGTCTGAGAACAATAATAAAAAATAAGAATGGAATTACCAATGCAGCGAAGGGTGGTTACAAACGTAAAAAAGTAAAGTGTGGAAAATATGAAGATGCCGAGGAAATTCTAATTGAATCGATACATCAGTCCCGTGATGCATCAGTGCCATTAAGTGGCCCAATCATTCAAGAAAAGGCGCGTGAAATAGCGGGCAGTGCACTAAATCTGCTCCGAAAATATATTAGTGTTGCTCCTAGTGGTGTATCAATTGATGTTAATAGTTATTTGAACCGCATTGAAAATGTCATAATTCATAACAGTAGCGCACACACACACGGCAAACCACAATCACAGATTTTTTTAAAGAGGAAATAAGCTCACATTTGCACTATATCTATTTCAGAATCAAGTATCTTTCCTGTAAAATGGTGTCTAAATGTTTCCCCATCTAATAAATCATTTCCCGTTTATAGCGCTATCCCGCTTATTACGCTTGAATGTCATGGTCCCTTGACGAGCGTAATAACGGGGTTTTACTGTACTATTTTTGGTTTAACGCGAGGGTACGTACTGGAAATTCTCGCATACGGTAGGTAATTTTTAGGTTTTTTTTTTTTTTTTTAAGATTACAACAGTCCTACTACGAATGGGACCCCTCGATACTTCTGCGCATGTCAGAAGGCGAATCCAATTCCAAAATAGGGTACTCAATCTGTCTCGCGGGAAGTTTGATCCGTCTTGTTTGTTTATTATTAAACTAGCCGGGTACAGTCGCTTCGCTCCGGAACCCTTGCATATATAGCATTAAAAAAAGAAAACTTTATTTATTTAGCAAATTAATATTGAGATCGGAGAATATACGACTTCCCAGCCCCTTGTTGCCTTCTCCGCTTAACTCAGGTGCATTGCGGGTTGGTGCACACACCTGGGGTTGCCGCCACACACTTCATGGTCAGTTTTGTTCCCTATCCCGTGGGAATTTCGAAAAATCCGCCAATTAGTATAGTTTTTCAGTTGTTTAATATATTTTATTTTTTATGAATAAATTCTCTAATTCTTCAGTAACTTTACCTTTCTTTGTGTTGGTGGTTTATATTATACGTTTGGTAATACGTTTTAGTAATTTGTAATTTAACATTTTGCTTATTTCTTGATCTCGACAATGCGTTGAGAATTGTCATGAGAAAAAACAGGCTCATTCAAAATTATTCCAACATGATCAAATGTTTGACCTTGTGATTTGTTAATTGTCATGGCGAATGCAGGAATTATTGGAAATTATCTATATTTGAGAATGAAAGAAAAAATTGAATCACTTGGTTGCAAGTCAGTTCTTGGAATTATTTACAAAACTCTATAAAACTCATCATAGTATTTAAATAGATTTATTTTAAATACTAAAATTGCAAATTTTCGAGAAGTAGTCTGCCTTCTCTTTTTCAATCTAATAAAATTGGAATAAGTACAACAAAATAAAATAGTTGGAAGCTTAAACACATTTCAAAAACACGTGAATCAATTAGTTTAGTTGTTTTTACAAAAATATATCAATAAGATACAATTCCATTATTAAAACTAATAATAATAAGAAAATAAAGACCATTATAAAATCATAACAAATAATAATATTAAAAGGTGGACCTAGTGTTTTATTTCTTACATACATACATACATACATATCCTTTCCTGTTCCACCAACTGTGGGTCTAGGAATTAACTAAGCCTCTCCACCTCTCCCTGTTCTTCCAAGCCTCTTCTCTATATATTCTTTCCCATGGGATGCCTCTCTCTTCCAGGCTGTGCTTCACATCATCCAGCCATGGCTTATGCGGTCTCCCTCGTGGTCTCTTCCCTCCTTTTAACTCATGCCAGACCTTAGGAGTCCTACCATCTTCCATTCTTTTCACGTGTCCGAACCACCTCAGCCTTCCCTCTTCCACCTTTTTTCTCAAACTTTTTACCCCCAACTCCTCCCGGATATCCTCATTTCTCATTCTGTTTAATCGAGTCTTTCCTACTATACCTCTAAGAAATTTCATCTCCCCAGCTTGAAGTCTACTCCAGTCTCTAGCGTTCATCACCCATGTCTCCGCTGCATAGGTGACTATAGGCACGTAATACATTTTATAGATTATTTCTTTTGCCTTCCTTGGGACTTTCTTATCCCATATCAGGTGTCTCACTCCCTGGTATAGCTTTCCCCCTTTCTCCAACCGTCTTGTGATTTCTTGTGTTTTATTTCTTAGTACTTAAAAACATCTTTTGTTACTATTTTATTGCAGTTTGTTTTTATTAAATCTCTCATTAAAAAGACTGTAGAAGGATCTACATGCACTCCTTCATACCTGTTAAAATTTCATTCTTTGGTGCTTTTTATACTACTACTTCCTAAATTTTCCTTAATATTGAATCATATTATTTGTACAAAATTTTTACATTATTATCCATTACGTGTCCTTTATTCAAACAGTGGTTTGCAATGTCTGAAACGTCCAAATTTTTGTTCTTTAATGCTCTCCCGTGTTCTACAACACGTTCGAACAAGGTTCTTTTTGTCTCGCCTACATAAAAATCTGCACAAGTTTTACAATCTATTTTATATATGACATCCATTTCATTTTTATTTTCATTATGATTTATTTTCTTACATAAAAGATGTTTGATCTTATTTTTTTAATTGAAACCTATGTTTATCTTATAAGCTTTACATACTTTTTTTAAATAAAGACTATTTTGATTAAGATAAGATATAAATATTTTAGTATTTTCAAAGTTTTCAATTTCTTTAATTTTAAATTTATTATAATTTCTAACTTGGTTATCAATGAAAATATATAAGTAACTATTTTTCTTTAAAAGGTTGGTCATGATTAATATTTTTTCTTTATATGTGTTTTCATTTCTAGTATTATATTAAAAAGAATATAAAAAATTTCTTAAGAAGACTGGACTGCAATACTAGTAATGAAAACACAAAAACTAGTAATAATTGAATTGTACCTTATTGAAATATTTTTGTAAAAACAACTAAACTTATTGATTCACATGTTTTTGAAATTTGTTTAAGCTTCCAACTATTTTGTTTGGTTGTACTTATTCCCATTTTATTATGCTTGAAAACGAGAAGGCGGACTACTTCTCGAAATTTTGCAATTTTAGTATTTAAAATAAATCTATTTAAATACTATGATGAGCTTTATGGAGTTTTGTAAATAATTATACATAAGAAATGAAAAGGAAGAAGTTTACTGTCTGATGACAGACAAAATAACGTTTTAATACTATAAGATATGGGAAAATTAGCTTTTATTTTGAGAACATTATAGTTTTTAAAATTGTAACTATTTTGCTTAACAGTTGAAGATTTTACTTATCATAAAAATAAAAAAAAAAATATTGTGGTACTTTAATCGCTATACAAATCGATCTCTGCAACATAAATCGACAGTTCTTGACACTCTGCCAAGTGGAGGCCTCATATCCGTGGGTGGACAGTGTGTTTTATATTTTAAGTTGAATTCTTTTTCTATCATGCCTAATAAACGTGATCTTCTGGAAACAGAGAAAGGGTAGGGAGGATAAAGGTATCTTTCTGTTCAGTTTATTTCCTATCTTCATTTGACTTCTTGACTCCTCACTCTGAAAATTCAAATTATTAATTTTTCACTTTTCTAACTTTTATATTTATTTTACTAATTTTTCTTATTTACTTTTACAAACCACCAAAATTAATAAATTTACACACACACGCACGTGTGTGCGTCTATATGTGTATATAGGATGACCGAGGAGGAAACGTTAATATTATGGCAGGTCATTATAGACCATTTCTGTGGAAATATGAACATACAAACGGTTTTCGAGATCAAGCTATTTGAATGTACACTGAAAAATATTGATATGGAAGATGTTACATAAGGTTTCTAATATTTATTGTTGAAGTGACAAATTTGTTACAGTTTATATTAAATTTTCAGAAATTCAACATCATCGTCAATATTGCTTCTGGCAGATGCAAGTTCCCCGTGTCACTATAAGAGGGCATCTATTATCATAAGAAAGGACTCCCCACATCAGTACACCATTTGTAACGGTGGTATGCCTCTCGACAACATTGCAAGGAAGTGAGTGCTATCCAGTACTTCTCCAGATGATCATTTGCTGTAAGATAGAAACGAGGCTATCACTGAAAACAATTCGCGACATTCGAGAATAGACCATGTCGGGCATGGAGTCACTCACCGTTTAAGGCAGATCTCATAAGCTACGACGTAAATGATGTCCAGCAATTGCAATTCGTCAAGAAATGGTGTGTCTACAGAATTCGACATCTCTCTGGATGGTGAAGAATGAAGCGGTTCCGACTTCCCTCACAAAACACCGATTGATTCTAGTAATATAGTGCTGGGCCTTCCAGAGGCTTGGTCACGTGAATGAGTGACGTCATGCGACCATTGATTTTAATACCTTCATATAGCAGCATCACTATAACCCAGATGGCGAGCGAATTCGTCAGCATGACAACCGGCTTCTGACAAGACCTACGAGATAGCTTCTCTCGAGGTTTATAGTGTTTTCCGAGTGCTTCGTCAAGGCATTACTGATGGTAATTTGGTGTAACAGTTCCACGAAGCAGGATGTATCTAGCAAGATTCTGAGGACCCTTATATATCCACTAGATCAGCACTTCTATTGAACCATGATATGATGGTGATTTTTCTTCACAACTAAATTAAATATAATTTACAAATATAATGGAAAGATAGTTTCATATGGAGTTTCATTCAAATCAGACGCGTCCTTCATATTGCTTCGTTTTTTTTTTTTTGTCACAGAATTTATTTAGCGAAGATGGATATTATTTTAAAAAAAAGTAACATTAGTTGGTAATTAAATTTAAAAATGACAAAGATATTACAGTACTTATCATATTTTCCTAAGTTGAAATTAAATTCATCAGAGGAGGAAAACATTTTATTTCCTGTACAAGCTTCACTATATAAGCTTTTAATTGAAGTTAAAATGGATTTAATGTTACATTAATTCTTCTGAGTTCGTCCCTCATTACGTGATGGTACCAATGTAAAGTTCATTTCGGTTTTTATCTTTCAACTATTTTTTTTTTAATTCAAACGCGATACTTCATTATATTAAATATGGAAAAGAAATAAAACAATTTTTAAAATTACAATTTCTCTTCCATTAAATTTAATTTATTCAGTTTGATGTAACTGAATTAACCACTCGAAAGAAGGGTTTTTTTTTTTTTTTTTATTTGATATTAAAAAAACAAAATACCATATACTTCGCATATCTTTGTTGATTCTTATGTATTTCAACAGTATGTCCTAATGGCTGTTAAGATCCAACAAACGTTCTAAATTTCTGTGATATCAAACGTCTCTTCCTTCAGAAACTGATAGGCTTTATCAACCTGAATTTATTTAGACGAGCTTGAAGATATTTCAAATGGTAATAATACATTACAGAAATAGTAGATTCAAAGTGATTGAAATGTCTTAACAAAATTTCTAAATTTGGTTAAAATTTTATAATTAAGAAGAAATTAAGATCAGATGGAGCACTTAGTTGTTTTCGGATATCAGACACCTGAATGTAAGGCTTTGTAGCACGAAATGCATTCATTTGTTTCTTGGTAAATACATTACTTGTATTTCATTAAAAAGATTAGATATATTTAGAGGCGTTGTATTCACAGCATTTGCAGTGAAACCAGTCTGAGAGCATTATTTTAGTATTGGGGGCAAAAAAAGCGGATATTCTAAGCCTTATTTAATTATTTTTGTGATTCGTTTCGTTTGATATTTTGAATAAATTTACAATTGTCCTATTATCTTATTTTCTTGGATTAAAAAATAATAAATCTAATACCTTCTATCTCTTCGAGGAAACTTAGTATTTATAAATAAAGAACTAAAAACTTAAGATGTTTGGAAAATTGAAGATACCATAATATTTGATTAAAATTATATCTTTTTAAATTGCAAGATCGAAATTATAATGAATTGTATTTTTTCTGTACAATCAATTAGCTTATTCTATCTGATCTTTGAAGAACTGTTAATCATTCATTATCAAGGGAAAATTCATTATATAGGGCAGATAAAAATTAAGTAAAAAAGAAAAATATTTAAAAAAACCAAAACAAAAAAAACAGTTGTAGTGAATATGCACGTTCAATACACATCTTGCGATAATTCTTCATTAGCTGTCGTAATATTTGCATAACATAGAAAATATGAACTTCTTGTAAAAGAATGTTTGATTCTCATTATTGTTACAAGGACTAACTTTGAAGGTAATTGACATTTTCTAAGAATATTTACTAAGCCCTAAATATGATGTCAGATGTTATTTGTCTGCTTCAGGTGAGTAATTCAAAAAGTTAATAAAAACATAAACCTAATTTAAATTTATACACGAATATAACATCAAATTACTTTCCCAGTTAAAGTCATAAACTTTACTGAATCTATACAAATATCTCTTTCTGCACAATATTTTACCAACGATAAATTTTACAAAGCTTATCTTTTTTTTTTAATATCTGAATATAAATAGCCTTTAATTACTAAAAATATAAGAACAATATAGCAGTTTTTATTTTAAAGAATCTAAATCTATAGGTAAATAATGAAGTTATTTCTGACTTTTTTAATGGAGATACGAAAATAAATAATTTGGAAAAGCTAATCCTAACTAGAAATTTTTTTTCGATGTTCGAACTTTTTTTTCCCCTCAAATATTAAAAGCATCTTAATACATTTCAATTTTGAAATCTTCGATCTCAGATTATGAACTACATAGCAGTAATGATGTACAACACAGTCACTTTCCAAAGCTTACGGACACTTAGGCCTAGGACATTTCTTGGGACATTTTGCAGATGGACAAGCTGGACATGGAGCATCAGGAACAGGACAGTTTTCAGAAGGACATACAGCTGCACATGATGGAAAGCAATGGTCACAGTCTGAAACGAAAAGATCTGGTGCTTTGGATGCATATTTTAATAGTGGGGGAAGCGTTTCGCTGGGGGAAGCTAGGGGGGTGTACTCCTTGGCTGGTGGCGAGCGCCTGACTGACAAAAAATTAATCAAAACCCTCCTAGACGGTCAAGCGCCCTCTTCAATCACTTGCGTCAATCAAACTTTCCATCAATCACCATCAATGCTTGAGTCAAGCGTCAAACGGGTTCCAAAACGGTCAATCATGCTTGACTCAATTAATTGACTCAATCTTTTGATCAAAAGGATTGACCGTCTAGGGCACCTTTAGTTTATTTATATTCTACCAAGATCTTTACCTCGGAAGCATGTGTAAGGATTCAGAGAATTTTATCAACCAATTTCAATTTCTAACTTAACTTTTTTTTTTCTTTTGCCTAAATTACATTTAGTTGATCCTTACTTCTTATTAATTATTTTGTCAATCTCTATCTAACTTATCATTTTCATTATTATATATAGGATTTGTTTTGGAGGGGAAGGGGGTCAAGTTGGGAGGTCATTCATCCAAAATAAAACAAGAAGCTCCTGAAATAACTTGAAACCTACTTTTCCTAAAATATTAAAAATTTTCTTTTTTAATTTTCTTTAAGTTTTTGAATTAACTTTTGAATTATAATATCTATCAAATACAAATAGTATATTGTTTTGTTTTTTTTTCATTTTCTGTAAAAGAAGCTAAATTAAATTCGCATTCCTAATTAAATCCTGTTAATTTTAATTATTCGAAGCACTCGCAACTAAGGATTAATATATAATGTTAGACATCGAGAGAAATCCATTGTTTCTCAATAAAGATTTTTTTTTTTAAATATATTGCAAGCCTTTGTCTGTAAATGTGCATACAAAGTTTCAGGAAGATCTTTTCACTTACTAATTGTTTTGAAAGGGGAGGGAGCATACGGGCTAACTAAAATTATGAGCCTCATTTTAGTAAGAAAGTAGTCACAATAAAAAAAAAGGAAGAGATATTAGAGTTTCTATAGATTTTGAATTTCTGAAGTGTAGAGGTGATGGTGGTGATGGTAAATAAGAACATCTGGGCCTAACACGAAGCCGGGGGAGGGGGACTCGGGAGGGTCTAAACAAAGAAAAATCTTTCTCTGAGTTGAAATCAAAGGAACAAGCAATGTAAATTTTTCGCCTATTACGACAACCACGGGAAGATGGGGTGTGTTGATATTCTTACTATGGCCGACTTCAGCACGGCACTTCGTCTAGGAATGAGCCCCCGCCCCAAAAGAAAATTCTGGCTACTGGCCTGCTCTGGGCCATTCCCCATATTCACCCATAATTTTTTCAGAGACAAATGTTTCAAGTAAAATTGAAATGTTTGCTCTAATTCTGTATCGTATTCAGATTCTCTGGTATTTTCATGATTTGTCATTTAGGTTAATCGGAAAGCGGAATTTTGACAATGCTCAGCTAATTTCCACAAATGAAGTATATATAATACATGCAACTGCAATTAAAAAAAAAATTATTGTATTATCAATCATTACAATAATAATAATTATCCTTCTAATAATTATTTTCGAAGGCTAAATCCACGTTGGCTAGACGAAGATTTTCGAAACAAGAACGACTGAATTTTTTCTTCAAAAGATGTATGTCGCTGAGCGAACTTGCTACAATAATAAACTGCAAATTGTAATCACAAGGAAAGCTGTTAAAATAACACTGATTCTTATTAAATTAAGTAAAGCAATTGTAAAATTATAAAAAAGACAATGAATGTGTTAAAGTTAACAAGTTAATAGTATATTACAATTTACGTTTGTTTCATTATGCTAAAACTGCTGAACAAGATATCAGATCTTTAAAATCAGATAATTTTTCTGTTTTACAAAGGAATTAAAAAAAATAAAAGTAAATTTTTGTTTAATCCACTGAAAAATCAGTATATATATATTAAATTTAATAAATATTTTATAATGAATTTACTTCAAATTGACATACTTTATTTTTAACCATGATGATAACAAATCCATTTCAAACTCTTCTGATACGTTGAGATAAATAAACAGTAATACAGATTTCAAAATAAATTCAAATAACAGTTTTTATTCTTGAAAGTAATTCAGGGGTAGAAACAGGAAATAATATTTTGATTACATAATACCCATTTTCCCTTTCTTCTTCATATTTGTTTTTAATTGGAATTTGGCAGGATTGGGCTGATGAGTCAGTTGGAGCACGAAACGGCCGTTTCAATTCCTCCGCATAATCTAATATCAGAAAGGCAATTTCTTCTTTTTCTCTTGTTCAGTTGCTGATTTTCTTTTCATTTATTACTATTTTCACAGCACGTTAAGCTTATTTTTCATATTAATGAGTTTTCCTTTGAATCTTCTATTCTTTTATTAAAATCCTTTTTGCCTACACAGTCGTAGGAAAAGGCGCTGCTGGCATCGGATGACGCAGCAATTTATTTTTCTTGCTTTTTATTGTGGGTGGGACCACTGCCATATTGACAGTGGTTCTCACCAAGAAGATCTTGCCTTTCTGATTCGGTTAGGGTGAGGCAGGGTTGGACTGATGAGTCCGTTGCAGGACGAAACGGCCGTTCCCAACTCCTCCCCGTAATCTAAAATCAGAAAGGCAATTTCTTCTTTTTCTCTTGTCATGTGCTGATTTTCTTTTCCTTTATTAAACTTTCCTTGTTTGGTTTTTAATAGGAAGAAATTATAATTTCTATTGGCCTATTATTAAAGAATATTATTTGCGAATAAAATTCAGTAAGACAAGAATTCTAGATGTATTCCCACTAAAGAATGTAATAAGGAAAAAAAGCTTTGATTGAATTATTTAGGTTTATGTAAATGGAATGTAGGATTTTGAATAAAAGCAATAAAATAGATCAACTGGGTTAAAACAATTTATTTATGGCCAAACTTTAACTTCACATTATTGTTTGTTATCAATTCTAGGTATAATATTTTTTTGTACCTTTCTTTACAGGAGGAAGATAAATGGAAGAATGAAGAATTAAAAAGAACAAAAATATGCATCCTATTTTAACTTAATAAAATTAACTTTAAATATATACATATGAAAATAAAAAGGAAATAAATAAAAAAAAGGAATAGTTGAAAAAAAAAATTTCCATTTGATTTTATTCCGTAATTGAGACAAATCAATCTTCAAAAAGACTGCAAAATAAACTAATGCTCTTATTCTAAAAATATGGTCAGTGAATTAATAAATCCTATGTCTACATCCCTGCCTTATAAATCACATTCGCATTCCTTTATAAGGAAGCAGTAATTGCACCACATCACAGCAATGCATCATTACTATTTTTTAATTGAACTAAAAACTAAAAAAAATATCAAAACCAAATGCATTGTAAAATAAAAATAATTCATTTTTATGATTTTGTCTGTTAGTCGAAACTGGAGTTTATAAATGTTGTTAAAAACATAAAACTTCCCCCCCCCCCCCTCGCCCTAAGTAAATTTCACTTTCTTATAGCATTAATGGCAAAAATATTAGTTACTGATCACATAAATAGAAATTTCCATTTCAACATTGTAATACCTCGGGATTCCATTAATTTGTTACTCAGACCATCAAACTATTAAAAGAAAGAAATATTCATCTTTATAACAGTATAATGAAAAAGGATTCAATTTGACTAAAGAATATCAAATTCCAGAATTAGCTTCATGTTATTGGAATCGGGAAATCCCTGTAAGTGAATTTGGTTGAATTCATCAATTTCATTTCCTTCATTGTCATTCAGTAGTAATACATTTAAAAATATTAAATGCCCTGGGTTTCAATAAAAATTGTAATTTACTTTAGAAGGAAGAAAAAAAAATAAAAAAAAATTCAGTTTAAGATCTGCCCACTGATATCTGGCTTTATTAACATACAGAACGGATAACTACTATGATTGTAATACTGAATACTTACATCCAATTAACATGACTTTTTAATTTTATAAAAATGACACTGAATTATTCCGTCAGACTCTAGCTGCAATATCATCCCTACAAATGCATCTCAGGCTAAATGTAGAGAAAATAAAATATCAAGGAAAAATCTTGGCATTAAACATTTTGGTAACCTGTCCAAAACAAGTGTCATTTCCCCCAATAAAGTATTTAAATTATTAACAGGAAAAAATAAAATGAAACAACCCAATGTCTTTCAAGCGACAAAAAGTGTCAAATTAAAATAATAATAAAAAAAAAATAAACACTAAAAATACATAATAATAATAATAATAAAAAAAGTCATCATTATCTGCAAATCTTAAAAGGCTTAATTCAACTTATGAAGACTGTACAAAGATGATAATATTGGTATCTAGAAGTAGACATGGAAAGCATGTAATGCTGCTATTAGTCAAGTTATTCACATTTTGAATATTCCTGCATCAAGCTTCCAATACCATGAACTAAAAAGCATATACATTCAAAGTCAGCAAAGTATTAGAACGTTACAATGATATTCCTAAATACACTGAAAATTAGGGAAATGGTTTATGGATTCAGAGAATGAATAGCAAATTCAAGAACTATGACTTAAAAAGTTCCAAACATTTGATTTCCTAAAGGAAAACTTAACAAGAAAAAAAAAAGAAAAAAAAAATTCCAACAGAATTGGTATGGGTTTTTTAATTTCTAAGCAGCCATTGGGCTTTTTTTGTAATCTTTCACTTATCTTTTAATTTTGTATTTCAAGAATTAAGAATGAAAGGAAGAAAGAAAAGAAATCAAACTAAATATTTTTATTAGAAAGAAAAATAAGAGTAAAAATGCACAAGACTAAGAGTTCACTGATCTGTTTTTGAAAATTGCGATACTGAAAACCCAAGATGGACCATTTCTGGTTTTTTATTTAGGTTTTGATGTTTTTTTAATTGGAGGGCCGTTTTGATGTTTACTTTTGTTCTATTTATATGTTTCTTGAGTTCACTTAAATGTTAAGATACTGACGGACCCAACTGACGAAGGTCAGGAAACTAGAAATGGTCCATCTTGGGTTTTCAGTATCGCAATTTTCAAAAACAGATCAGTGAACTCTTAGTCTTGAGCGTTTTTACTCTTATTTTTCTTTCTAATCTTACTGTAAGCACGTTAATTCTATGCATTAAATATTTTTATATTTAAAAAGAAAAAAAATTTCAAATTAAATAATGTTAAATAGAACCAAAAAAGAAAGAAAAACAAATTAAAGCTGTTGTTTATATTGAAGGCTGAGATTTCACTGAGACTGAGAAAAAAGTCAAAATTAAGTTTCACTCTTTAATAATTCCAAAACAATTATAATTTATTTGCCAAAATACATAGTTAGGGATTTTTTGTTGTACAAATTCCAATGAATTCTTATTTAATTTTCATTCATTATCAGGAAAAAAAGAATAAACTAATTTTAATTCATAAAAATAACAAATACAAAATACAAAAAATATTTCTTCAGAATAGATTTATACTGGTTGGAACTAGTTACCAATTGTTACTATACTCAAGTGCTTTTAAGAGAATTTCTGTATAAAAATGCTTATTTACATTTTCTTAAATCAATTTTTATGTTGTACGTAATGAGGCAGTAGGCCTATATATAAATATAGATATTCAAAATTTTAAAAACAAAATATTCATTACATATTATGAAACCTAAATGTGACTTTAGTCTTTCTTTAAAAGACTTCTTTTAAGATTTCAGTTAAATAAAGAAAAAGAAAGAAAGACTGTGGCATGAAAGAATAAAAATACCGAATATTCTCTTGCAGACAAACTCTGGAGAGAATTAAAAAGAATGCAAAGTAACTGATATCAAATGGAAGACTGGATTTTAATATAAAATAAAATTACAAAATTGGCAATGGGGAAAAGACAGTAAAAATATACAACCAACTCAACAATGTACATACTCATGTATTTAATTTAAAAATATTAAATACAGTGGAGCACCGTTTATACGTTTCTCGTTTATACGGTTTTATCATTTATACGTTTTTTTGAATGGTCCCGGCAAAACCAATGCATATTAATGTTAAATAATTTCATTTACACGTTTTCTGAAATGCAAATTTCATTTATACGGTTTTTTAAGAACTCAAGAAGAGAGAAAATGTGCATTTCAACCTCAGATTCCCACCTGCCAATTGTCCAGTCTTAGAAAAGCCACGCAGTATTAGAAAATTGCACTGAAAAACCTCTGCCAAGTTTTCAACAAGCTTTGGCGGGTTTTAACACCATGCAAGAATACCTCATTAACAGTGATTTAAGTGATAAATTTAAGATGGCACTTTTAACTGTGCACAATGAACTTTTTTCTGTGCATTCCAAAAATCCCTACAACCAAAAATAATAAAATATTTTGTAAATGCTGAATGAATATGAATAGTAGTACTAGGTGTATATTAAATCCGGAATAAAAAGTTTTATTGTATTACATACCTCTTGTATTTCATTTTCATGTAATATTTTAATTTACCTCTGACTTTATATTGTTGGTTATTACGAAATTGTTTGTAACTTTTGTGCTTTCCAATTATTAAATCACCAAACACACAAGATTTAGAGACTAACTTTATGACTAAAAAAAAAAAAGATTAAATACGTTTCGGCTTGCCAAATTACAAGCCTTTTTCAATGTGAATTTTGCGAATTCTTTTTATACGTTTTTTCATTTAAACATTTTTTTTTTCTTAGTCCCTTGAAAAACGTATAAATGGTGCTCCACTGTATATGTACATAATCAGAAAAAAACAACAAAAAACATAGTTTAAGGATAAAAAAATATTCTACTATATACAAACTTCGATATTTAAAAATTCATGCAAATCCAATATTGCAAATCCAAATAGATTTTGCATTAAAGAAAAAAATTCCATTGTGAATAGAAATTAAAAAATTTATTTTTATCTCTGGAATAATATTTACAGCAAAGGAAATTATTCAAAATTAATGACTGTGACAAGCAAAAACAAGTATTTTTTTGTTTAAGATTAGATTCTATTTTGTTGAAATGTAGAGTTTGTCGATAAAACAGTTTCCATGTAGCATAGATGACCAAAAGTAAAAACAACAAAAGATAAAGGAAAATAAGAGTTCTCAATCATGCTCCTAGAATTTTTGGAGTTGGTGTAAAAGAAATGTATTCCTCAACCTGAAAGAGACAATATGAAATAATTATATTAGAAAGAGAAAAATAATATCACAAATAGAATTCATATCAAAAGGGGGCATCCATTAATTACGAGAGGTGTTTTTAAAAAAATTTGGACCCCCCCCCTTGGTGAGATTTGGTGAGATGTGATGGGACTCCCCCTCCTCATGTGAGATTTCAAAAAGTCAAAAAAATCAAAAAAGTTCAAAAAGTCAATATTACAAAATGTTGTAATCTATTATAATACATATATTATCTGAATGAAAAAGTTGATGTGAGATTTTCGTTGACCCCCCCCCCCCCCGGTGAGATCTGGTGAGATTTTGCCGGATCCCCTCCTCCCCCTTCTGACCACACATAATTAATGGACGACCCCAAATGGCAAGTTAATAGATATAAGTTTCTTGATTTGTCCTGCTATTTATAACAAATATAAATTTCTGCAACTAAAATACAGACTTAATATTCCTTTAATTACTAACTTATTTTTAATAATGCTACTGTAGCTGCAAAGACAACATAGCTAGAATTTGCATAATTGGACAGATTTCCCATTATTTTGATTGCTTCTTGAAAAATATCATTTTTTACAATACACTAATTACACCATTTCTACCTTTAATAATACTAAATCAGATAACTATAAATAATTAGTTATAAAAACATTGTTTTAAAATTCTGCACAGTTATTCCTCAAAATAACATCAAAGAAGATTTAGTGTGTCTTCGAGATTTCTTTGTCACTGAAAATTGGCAAGTCTAGTGAATAACACAAATCAATATAAATGCAAACAATGGAAAATATTCATAAAATTTAGAACAAAAAACTTCTAATATATTATTAATGTAGGTTATTTCCATACATTTGTGTTCTGAAAATTTAACTCATTAGGCACACTGAAATAATAATATTCAGTTAGCGAAAGTAAACTTAAGACATCACAAAAGACAGAATGCCTGGAGTCTATTGATATCTACCTCTCACAAATAGTAATAAACATGTTTCAAGGTAACTAATTCTACAAATGTAAGCAATTTTGCAAGTGAGTGAATTATTTCATTTTCAGTTTTCAGGATAAGGGGATGTTACACTTGAATGTATATGCAACTGATTCTCTTAATTTATACCTTGTTAGCTTACTTCAAAATGCAATTTATAGAACAAGTTAAATCAGAACAAGATGTAAAAAGCTATTTAAGTTAACTTCTGATTTTAATAATATCTTTTACAGTTTTCCAGTTCTCTGTATCCGTCTGTGTATAACTCAAGAGAAAGCTGCTCTTCAAAGTCACACATTCACTACAGTGCAGATATATTAGTCTCATAAGAACCGAATCAATTGTGATGCTCCTTTGCAATCTCAATCGAAAGAAAGGACTAATGGCACAAGATTGGTCTTTAAGGAGTGTCATTGCAATTTAATCGGAGCAGAAATTTTTTCGGAAAGCAACAGAGACGATGTCATCACTATTCCCAGGATTGATTTCCATCCACGTGATGTCCATTTGCCATTCAAGTTCAAGCACGGTCAGTTCCCAGTAATGCCAGCATTCGCACTGACTATTAATCAGTAGCAAGGACAAATCTTTGAGCACGTGGGAGGTTTTTTTTTGAGTGAGCCAATATTATTACGTGGCCAGCTTTATGTTGCATTGTCGTGTTCATGAAACAAAGACAACATCAAAAGGCTCATCAAAAAACCAATGGTCAAATCATTTGCTGAATGGTGCTCAAATTTTTACTCTCAATGATAATCTTTTATAATCAAGCCTTCCAACAAACAAATTCATTTATGTTTAATTTTCTATCCATCATATATTTGATGAGCAATTACTCTTACCTCTTATGTAGTTTTCCAATTCTGTGTGAACGCAAGAGAAACTGCCCTGCAAGTCTCACATATACTACAGTGTAGGTCGCACTGTTATTCCATCAATGTTGACGGGCACATTCGCTAGTTAATTAATAAATTTTATTTGTATCCTTTACTAATAATAATGCTGCCATTAGACGGTTAAGAAATGGGTTGTTCTGTGCAGAAATTTCCTGATGGTTTGATGGCGAAACATAGAACCAAAACTAATAGCTTCTGGCTGAATCAAAGTTCTCCCAATTTTTTACTAAAAATTTGCGGAATTTGAGAAATTGTAGTCTGCATTTAATTTCAATTAAAAATGACTGAAAAACAATTTACTGATCCATCGAGCTATGCTTTTGGCTACTATACTGTCTGCTTCCAATCACATTCACACATATACACATTCATTCATATACAGTAATAAGATAATTCTGCAAATAAAAGCATTGTTTTATCATATTCTATTCAATGCATTAGAATATTTCTAAGATTATTTTTAATTCTTTAAAATACTTATTTATTATTGCTGAAATGTGTGCAAAGAATTCTGAATAAATATCTTCAACAAGTTTCATAATTGTATAAAACATCCATAAAAAAAAAATTAAAAGTAGCTTGTGACATATTCTGATAATTAGAACAAATAATATTTTGATAAAACAATGTTTCTTATCAAAAGATATTCTTATTAGGAATTGAGAAATTTTTTTGAAACAGAAATCATATCTCAATGTGATACTCGATATGCTGGATCTAGGTCACATGTGAGTTTTTGATGGGAAACCAATGAAAAGCAGATGGTCAGCAAATTCCCATCTAAAATCCTATACTGAACCACCCCAATTCCCACCTGTGTAAAGCTAACCTAGTGCTCAATGAAATTGTTACCAAAAACTTGCAAGGAATGTGAACTATAAACCTTCATTACTCTACATATTGAAATATTAGAAACTTTTTAACTATTTTCAATAAGGAAGGATATTTTAATACAGGGGGGTGTTCCACTTGATAAGGGAACCAGAATTTGATAGTTCCAAAACGTGCAAAGTGGTTTTAATGTATAATTAATTTTACGTGAACTAGTGCCAATATAGTTAGCATGAATTTATTTATAATTTAGGCACAAGCTGTTTTAATTGACTCCTTTAATTATCTACTCTTTCCAAAACTAATAATTTAATTCAGAATTAACATTTTTAAATCAGTATAAAATTTCTTATACATTTCAATTGTTACATAGAACAGAAATAAATATTTGTAGAAACCTGTTAATAAACCTAACAAAAAGAAATCCATTCCTGATTTAACTTTAAACAATTGTATTTGTGAGATCTTCTGAAAAGATCATGGATTGCCGTAATATTGGCGAGATCCTTCGCCCCTTACAGATTTGCATAAATGAACATATAAGGGTCATTAAAAATGGCAACACTAAGCTACTTTACAGCCCTTCATACAATAACCTTGTGGCATATTTTTGATACTAATAAGGTTAGAATCACTGAACACAAGAAAGATGATTATTTGAGAAAATTCAAAGAACCTCTATATTATGTTAGGTAACCCATATAATGATAAAATATCTAATGATGCAGTTTATGCTTATGGTTTTAAACCTAATGCATTGAATTAGTAAATTCAAAAATTTAAGCCTACCTGTGTTAAGTAACTTAATTTTTAATTTTTCCAAACTGTATTTAAATTGTCACAAAAAAATATAATAAATTATATTAAATATTAATAAAAAAGTTTTTTTTTAATTAATTGATTGAGGCGATCCCTTATCAACTGGCAGGAAAATATTAATAAAAGATAAATATCGAGAATCGGGTTAAATTAACATCTCTGCTACCATTCCGTTTTAAAGGATTACAAACAACCTGCAAGATATGATACAGAGGGTTGTTTACAATCTATGGTAACGATTTGCATGGCGCATGACGATGCAACCAATCACAGTAGGTATGCAAATTTATGCAAACGTACAGGTGAGTACTTAAAGATTAGTGTGGAGGGATGCGGGTTAGTTTGTTTGGAGAAATGCCGCCGAAAGTGTCACAGTTTTGGGAAGGGTACGTTACAGCCCTTTCCGACGCGAAATTTAGTTATTCCGCAATAATTACAGCATGTAGAAAAAGAGGTTTCACCATTTCGAAGAAAGGACTTCATAATGTGTTGGCTGGTGTTGGTTTGGCCCGTAGAGGACAGATTTCCGGGACTGAAAAGCAAGCAAATCCAAGGACACCTATAAGTCGCACAAAGACTGTCATTCAGAAAGTCAAGAAAATGGTGACGGGGAACAATCCAGCGACCCAAAGGACCATTGGTGCGAAGGTAGGAACATCTCTTCGTACCGTAAACAAGATTATCCATAAAGATTTGGGACTTCAAAAGAGATATAAAAGCAAGGTTCACAAACTCTTACCAAAGCACATTTCAGAACATAAGACAAATTGCAGAAAACTGTATGAACCGACATCTCGCTGGGGATAAATGGAAGTATGTGGCCACATTAGACGAAGCATATATTTATCTGTCTGACTGCAATAAACCAAGGACGATTTTCTATCGCCCAGTGGGAGTCAAATCATTTCCAAATTGGTACAGAGAATGTCGTGAAACTTTTTCGAAGGGATTCATGATCGTTGCGGGTTATTCCTATCAAGGCAAGCTACAGATACGGAGGTGGCTCAAAATGTAAAGGTGAATTCTGCGTACTATCAGGATCACGTACTGACACCAATTTACACATAGGAACTACCTGCTCTTTACAGAAACGACGTTTCCAAGGTCCGTCTCCACCAAGACAAGGCGTCCAGCCATACGTCCAAATCGACCCAGAATTTTCTGACACGAATGGAACAGCAAACCGGAATCCAGGCTATACCGTTTACCGAGATACCAGTGAAGTCTCCAGACGCATCGCCCATGGATTTTTGTGCATTTGGACTATTAAAACGAGCCTTGGGAAGCCGATGTCCTCGTTCATTGGATGGACTCTGGAAATGTTGTCAGCAGGAGTGGCAACGTATAAGTCTTCCCGTTCTTCGCAGTAGTCTCCTGCAATGGAAACTGCTCTGCAGAGCGATAGCAGTATCTCAAGGCCATCAAATAGAGCATGATCGTTGGTGGAGAAAGGGAATTTCTGGGAAATAGACCCAAATCCAAATCGTTACCATAGATTGTAAACAACCCTCCGAAAACTAAGGATAAATAAGCAAATTCATCACACAAGGTTTAAAACAAGAAGACAAAAACTTTAATCATTGAATAAACACAATAATAGGTAGGAAAACACATCCAGTGAATTCTTACTTTCACACAATACTTAACTAAAGCTATGGTTAACTAAATAGATGGATTAGAAAGTTTTCTCATTTTAGAAAAGTTCGAAAGAAACATGTTCAATTAAACGGTAAGGAAATGTGAGACTTGTTAGCACACTTCGTGTATAGTCAGAGTTGATAGGCTTACCAAAGCATCTATGCGAATGTTCTCGCTGTTCACGACGCACTATGAGATCTTATTTTTGCACCTAACTCGCACACGATTTCACACTGCACATTAGTCCGAAAGTTTCACAAAAACACTAAACAGGTCTGGCACACTGAAGCACATTGGAAAACATTTATCACTTATCACTGTCGCAGAACAGTTCCAGAAAATCATAGGCCGGGGAGTCGCTCTGTCCCCCGGGAAGAGCAGCTTCTGACACTCGCATGTTCCTGTTGTGGACTATGCGCTGGGCACGTTGATTTTGTTTCGGAAATCACTTCGGCGATCGGTGAAATTTTCTCGCAGCTGTCTTCCTAGCATCTGCATCGAACGGGTTGATTAGCCGTAGAACCACATCAATGGGAGACGGTTGCACGGCGTTATCCGTCGGTCGGGCGCCGCTCCGCCTTGTCCAACGGGCTAGCAACTAAACGATCGCTTCGACATTCTTGCATAGGCTATTCTTGAGCAGTCGAGGGTAAAGCACACCCTGTATAGACACAGTGTCTTTCGCCAGGCTTATTGTTCTCACACAAATCCTTGCTTAAAGGAAGAATAACGTAAAAGTTAAAAATACAAATTAAAATAAAGTTAATTTAAAGTTGGAGATTACATTTTTGCAACTGATGGTTTGCAACTCCGACACCAAAACTATATATTTTTCTGGAAGAATAAAATAATTGAAAAGAATAACTGATTAATCACCAAAACACACAAAATTTAACCAATAAAGCGACAGGCGACTAAAAGACGGGTAAGTTATGAAGGGAGAAATTGATTGACAGGCCGAAGACAATGTAAAAAAAGCAAAGGAAGCTCTCAAATAAACAGAGCAACGAAGAAAAATAAGGGGCAGCAGGTCAACTAAAGGAAACGAAAAACAAGACCACTAGAGGAAAAGATAAACACGAATGATGAAATAGAGCCTAACGCAAAAGGAATTCGCAAAAAATCAAAAATGAGTGTAAAACAGTAAGAAAGATGGCGGAAAATAAAGGGACGAAAAATGAAAGGGCAAAAATAAACAAAATACTAAAAAAAATCGACACAAAATGTATGCTTTTTTTTAATCTAAAAATCCGCTTCTTACTTTTGTTTTATTTATTTTATTAATTTCCTTCCCCTCGTATTTATGTTCATCATGTGACTCATATGGCATTGAATGATTGGTGGCTGACCTTTACCAATGGGGCCAACAATGATTTAACATTGGCAGGAGTGAAGGTTTACAATGTTCCCTTGAAGTCTGAGAATGATTAACCATTAATTACAATTGAAATTGCTTACATGTCTATTATTTTTAATATTTTATACTTTGTAAATGTTGTATGTGTTAAAATAGTTGGAATTTTTGGATGACAGTATTCAGAATCTATTCTAGATTTTCTTTTTGTTGAAATTATGAAATGCACATCACAGTTATCCTGCCAGCAGCTTTAATTCTAATTGAGAAGAAACAAAAAGTTTTATTATATTAAGGATGTATAAACAATACAAATATAAAAAAGGACAAATCCAGAAAAGCCAATATACCACTTTACAGGAAAATGAGTGTTTGCTCTCATCTGTATAACAGCATTAGAATATAGTAATAATAATAGGAAAAAAAAACAGAATTTTTTAACTTCATAAAATTTATTTGCATTGATAGCTTTAAATACTCTATACAGTCAGGTAAAGTGACAGAGTGAAGTGACAGAATGAAGCCTCAGAATGAGGCTTTCAAGATAAATGAAACATTTGAACTGACCAAATAAATTGAAAGTCTGACCTTTGATCTGCAATACTAAAAGACATTTGACTTTCAGGAGATGATGGTTTAGGGTTAGTTTTCACGTGACCCAGTATATGTCTGATGGTCATACATGTTGATTCAACTCCACGAATATATGATATAGTTTTTCCACAAATAAATAACATGAGATTTTGACTTCTTCCTCCCTCTCTTATACTTCTTAAAATCTCTATGTATAAGATTCACATGATTTAATATCAATTATCTTGCTCAAACGAAGCTGTTAATACAATCTTTGATAAGGAATTTATTCACAGTATATTATCTTGCCTTCCATAATCTCCAAGTTCCGCAAATCTTTTGAGAAATTAATGAATATATTTTTTCTATGAAATTATCTCTTCATAACCATAGTATTAATAATTCTTCTGTCAGTTAAGTTTATTTCATTGCAACTCCTTAAAACTGTCTTAATTTCTTTCTTTCATTACTTTCTTGAATCCATATCTAAAACATTGTTATCAATACTTTATCCAAAAGAAAAGTATTTATTGTTATTAAAATATAGAACTGCTATATTTATGTATTGTTTGTTATTGCTTTTAATTTTTAAAAAACCTATATCTAAATCATAAATACATTAATCAAAAAATTGATAGCTTTAAAATTTTATTTAAAAATTAAGAGCGAATTGGGTTATTTCATTTTTTTCAGCCGAAAAAACCTGAGTAATCATGAACTCATCTTGAATGTATCAATTTTAAGTATGAGTTTTCAATGAAGTAAATAGGCCACACTATGTGAGTTGGCAGAAAAACTAAATATCAGTAAAATAAAATAGAAAATGAAGCAGCAAACTGCTATTATTATTTGATGTTTATTAATTTATTTTAGTAACCAATAAATCTGTTCTCCTATAGAATCACATAATAAAATAAATTGATAGGAATAAAATTCTTCTCGATCATTTCAAAAATAGGTCTATTTGTGAACTTCAGCCACTTTTGACTTACTTTTTCATCCCAAATTAGTGTGGATTTTCTTGAAAAAATTCTGATGTTTTTAAGATGGTCAAAAATTGATAAATTAAGTTGGGGGGAAAAAAAGCTGATCCACCAGCTCTACCATAATGGTCTGCTGCAGTTCCCAATATGACTAGCAAAAAGTGTTCAATTTTGTATGATGCTTTTTAATATAGAAAAATTCAATTATATAATATATTCATTCTCATAATTTTACATAATCTAATCTAAGATGAGACCAATGTGTACATGTGCATTAACATTTCCGGCAAAGGGACGACAGAATTTGTTTATTGTGCAAAGAATACAAAGTTGAGCAACATTTATTAGTTTGAAATTTATGAGGTCAACTTAAAAAAAATAAAATAAGTAAATAATAGTAAAAATGTTCAATAAATATAAAAATAGTAATTACGAATTTAAAAATAGTAAAAAAAAGGTGTGGCTGCCAAAATGCAAATTTCCTTAAAATAAAATGTTAATGTAGCTCCAACTTGCAGTAGTGGCTGATTTGTAAATTCTGAAGTTTTTTTGAAACTTCAACAAACAGATATAATTATATATAAAACTCTACTACAAATTCTTTTTCTCCATTTGCTATATTTTGGAGGCAATGGCTTTGTCCTGCTTCTTCAGGCTTCTAAAATACATCGAATAGTCCTCACAAACATAGAGGCAGTTGTGATAAAGAATTAAGTTACATACATTTTGTTATAAGAGTAATTATAAAAGTAGCAAAAAGGAATTTAGGATCTTTAATACAATATAACAAAAAGAATGATATGAGACAAACAATGGCAGCAATATATAAATTGATATGTCGAACTTGTAGCAGGGTATATTTTGGGAACACCAGTTGAACATTGGCGGAATGTGTGAAAGAGCACATTAGTGCATTCCGAAATAGACACCCAGAAATCTCTGTCTGGGCTCATCATTGTATAAATTTAGGACATGATCCTGACCCAATAGTTAGCATACTATACAAAAATATATACAACAAAGATACAAGATTTATACTAGAAGCGTGTATCATTAATAGTTTCAAATGTTTCAATAAGCAAAAGGGGCATAGATGTTAGCCCAATGATATTAGAAAAATTTAAGGAAAGCAGTAAAAACAATGAAATGTTCCAATAATTATCACATTTTTATTGATATAATGTGTAAGATAATTTTAATTGTATAACTTGATTTTTAACACAAATGCCATTAAATTGTATAAACAAAAGATATATGTAAAAGAAGTTTAATGTGCCGAAATAATTCAAAATAGATATATGTATGTAATTTAATTCTTTACCACAACTGCCTCTATGTTTGTGAGGACTATTTGATGTATTTTAGAAGCCTGAAGAAGCAGAACAAAGCCATTGCATGCGAAATATAGCAACTGGAGAAAAAGAATTCGTAGTTGAGTTTTATTCATAATGATTTTTTGAAACTATTACTTAAATTCTAATGAAAGCTGGTATTTGCCAGGGATGCAATTTCCAGTGATTATTCTTTACAAATCCATATTCAGCTTTACATTTCTGCCAATAACCACAAGACTGCTATCAAGAAATGACAATTAAAATGCCATTATTTAGAAATGACAATTAAAATAAAATAAAAATAATGGTGATATTTAGATCCAATTTCATAGATTAACTTTAATTATCTCCCTCTGTTTTCAATGATGGTTTCCCTTATATATTAACGATTTCAAACTCATGGCTTACTAAGTATAATGACTTGCCATATACTGTCAGACCCCAATTTAACGAACCCATATTTACCGAATTTCGCGATTTAACGAATTTTTCTTTTTCCTTGATTAAAATGAAGGCAAAAACCTCTATTTAACGAATAAGAAACCCCGAATTAACAAATTATTTCAACAGCCGAATAAAAAAAAAAAATTTGTTAGTTTGGGTAAACATACCTAAACATACTACCTAATGCAGCAGGATATAAATGACACTGTATTTTATTCTCTCCATAAAATCGAAAAAGAACTTTTTTGAATCAGGAATCAAGGAAATTGTCAAACATTACTCAGTACATACTTTAAAATTTCAAATTAACTAGTGCATAATTATTCGCTGTATTATTAGCTGCTGAATAAAAAGTGTATAATTTCTAATTATGGATATTTCTGTATAGTTCCTAATTAGGGCTGCTCCATAAGGTAAATACAGAATTTTTTTATTTTGGACCCCGATATTACGAATAATCCCCGATTTAATGAATTAAATTTTCGGTCCCGATAAATTCGTTAAATCGGGGTCCGACTGTATTTTGTAATTTGCATTACATCTATCATTAGTTATTAGTAAGGCTCGGATTATATGCAAAATGCATATTTGTTATTAAGAGGCATATCAACAAAATTGTAAGTTTTCTATGCTTATCTAATGTTTTTTCATTAAAATAGACCATTCTATCAAAAAACATTAGTTATGCATAGAAAACTTACAATTTTATTGATATATCTCTTAATAACAAATATGCATTTTGCATATAATCAGAGCCCTATTTATTATATTAGTTATTTTTACTACACTTATTAGCATAATTAAGTAGTTTAAAGTAAGGCAGAATAATGATTTTAGTCCTATGAATGAAAATAAACCTTTTCCCCTTTATTACACATTAAGGAAAAGAAAGTTCTTTATGAAGTGTTCCACTTATCAATGCTTGTCAGAAACAATCCTGACATTAAAATTAACAAGAATGTTCTAAACTTAATAAATTTCAAGCTTTAAAAAAGACTTCCTTCGTTAATAAAATAATAAAATAAATCATTTACTTACATCATCTGAAAAATAGTGATCATTGATATCTAAAGCCATTCTATAAATTTCCTCATTTTCATGGTTCAGCAGAGCTTTAATTTTATCCAAACCTTTAAAAATAAAAAGCAATGGTTTATTAATAATTCTAAATGCTAATTTTATACTTAAAATATTCCTTTACAAAACAACTTATGAAAACAATATTAAAATTTTATTCTTTAAGATAAATTATTCCTTTATTCCTTTACAAAATCAAACTCCAAAATCAAAGAAAGATTCTTCACTTTGATTTAATTTTATTCCAAAAGATAAATAAATGGCGGCTCTACTTTTACTTCTAATTTAATGGAAAATAACCTAAATAAATAGTATGTGTATTTTACAATTGATTTACTACCAGTAAATCAAATAATCATTAGCATTTATAACAACAAGATTTTTTTTTTAAAAAAAAAATCTGAAAAATGAAACTAAATATTCTAGCATGATTTTAATTTATTTTAAAAATAGTTAGTACTTACTTAATTGAAGTTTCTAATTTCTGATATTTTGCTTAATTATTGTTGATTTAAATAATTGGAAAAGATTAAAAAATTAAATTCAATTTTCAATTTTAAAAGGAACAATTTTAAATTTCAAAATCTGTCACTTCTACATTTAAATAATAAATATAGAATAATGAACAATTACCGTCGCAATCCTCAATCATGATGCAAATACCTTCTTCTTCAGCTTCATTCTCTGCCATTTTCAAAATGTTATTTATTCCATCAAGTACAACATGAATAACTTTAACATCTTTACAAGTTAGCAGCTCACACAAAGGTGGAATCACTACCTGTTCTACAAGGTAGGCAACCTGTGTCTTGTTACCACTGATGGTTAAATTGGTGACAGTCCAAGCTGCCTCTTTTCGTGTTTCAAAATCACTCTATGGAAAGAAGAAAAATAAAAACAACTTGAAATTCAGTGACACAGGCATCTATTTACATGTTGAACCTAGATTTGCCAAACAGTATTGATAAAAGCCTTAAAAATTCAATTGTTGGCATCAAATGTTATGGTTTTTACCATTTATTATTGGCAAATGTTATGGATTTTACATTAATCAAACAGTAAAGTCAGAAATTTTGATGTAACCTAAATGTGTTTGATGTCATTGGTTTCGTGAATTCTGTTAATGATGTTTTCAAATTACATATTGTTTAACTAATAGGAAAGTTAGGTGTATAATGACAATGATATTTACAGAAATAGACAATATTTGCATTCACTAAACATAACAAGCTACTGAGAATGAGCAAATGAACCAAAACAAGCAACAATGAGTTTTTATTTAATCAACATATGAAACATGTTAAATGAACTGAAAGTCACCAAGCAGTTCAAAAAAAGACAAATAAGCAGAGATAGTTATAATGTTTTAATATTCTTAATGTAGAGGGCTAAGGAGACGTTTATAGCACCGCTTTCCACTTAACCTGAAAAGATTTATTATATCTGTTTAGATAATCTATTTGTACTTCAAGAAACACAGCTAGCATGTCACGGCATCAGAACAGAAATGCTCAAAGAAATGAATTATAAGTACAAAAGCATAACTGTTAAACTGATTATGACATACCTAAGACTGTATGAGCCCTGTCACAAAGAGAACCAAAAAAAAGTACTGCTGTAAAGTTACTGTACAACGAACTGAGCTTTCATTGTCAATGACATGATTTATAAATTTGTATATTGGTTTACCAAGTCATTTAACAAAACTTGATCTTCTCTGATCATTAAAGACCAAAGAGCCGAGAAGTTGCATACTATCTCTTGGATATTCTGACCACTTTTGATACTCCTGATATATACTCAAGTTTGAGAACAGATGAGAATTTGAAATATAGTAACTGAATCGTTGTGTTCTATGTGTCTACAGAACATGTTAATAGGATGTGGGAAATACGATAGCAACTCCCATGCAATAAAATTAGTTAGAAGATCTAAGATTTTTATAAGCAATGATAAAAAGAGGCAGGAATATGTTTTGAGGCAATGTTTAGCTTTTCAATGAAATTGGAGTTGGCTACTTCCATAGTTTCTTAGAAATTGAAAAAAATGAAATACTAAAGAAAGAATACTGCTGAAAATGACGAATGCTGAAGAGCATAAACCTGACAAGTCAAAAGATAATTCAGAACAAATCTACAATGATCCATCAATAACTCAGATGAAGAAAGGTGTGCAGAAATTTACGATGAATGCTAGATGGAGAAACAAGAAAAAAAAAATCATCTATTTCTCAGATTTCTCCCCTTAACTCTTTAAATAATGACACTAACAAAGCAAAAGCAGATGTTTATAAGCAATGAAGACATCATTGACGACAAATTCTATCAGCTTGATACAAACTATGGAAAACAGATTTTCCAAAGAAACCAGTTTAAACAAATTACAAAAAAAATTCCCATCAAATGACGAAATAGGAAGAGAAGTTTTTTCAGTGTTCGAGAATTTGTCAAAAAACTATCCCTGACTGAAGATCAGGTATTTCAAAGGCTAAAGAATTAAAAAAAAAAAAAAAAAAGCATAATTAAATCTTCTGTTGTGTTATACAATTTTCAATTCCATAATAGATTTATTTGTTGCAACAAATCATGAAACAATCCTGAAATATAAAGCCGTGCGAACACCACGCAACATTCCTGCAACTTAGTTGCGCGATTTTGACGTCACGAGTTGATATAAACCTTTGTCAAGCGCGAACACGTTGCAGCACGGATATGCAACTCGAAAATGCAACCGACCCATGACAACGCAGATTTTAAATACGTCACATGTGACGTCAAGCAAAATTCAGTTATGTCGTTTCAAACATAACATAAGAGTGAATGATTTGCAACATATGATAAATATTTTTTTTAAATTATTAGCTGCTATGAAATTTAATTTCATGTTATTATTTCGAATCAAAAGTAACGAATGACCAACAGCCAATAAGAAACCATGCTCCCCTGGAAACAATGACGTCATAACTTTTGCATTCTGCGTCAGCAGCCTTCGCGTTTGCCAAACCCGATGTGGAAAATCCGAAAAAATCGAGGTTTTGAAACCTCTCTGATAAATTCTGCCGCATACAATTACTGCATTTCAGTATAAACTTTATTTATGAGTGAAAGAAACTCGCAATACTCTGATATTAATTGAGTATGAGCCTGTCTTCAAAACGAATCAACAGAAATCGTTTTCGATGCCATTTTTTTCATGGGCGTGGTTTCATAACTGATGTGTTCCAATGCTGCCCTGTGATTGGGTAATTCCCAGCGACTTCGATGCAATTTTTCGAGTTGCAGGTGTCGATGCAACTCGACTCGGATGACAAAAGTTGCAAAGAAATTGCAACTCGTGACGTCAAAATCACGCAACTAAGTTGCAGGAATGTTGCGTGGTGTTCTCACGGCTTAATACTTTGATGATTGAAATTTTTAAAATTTAAATGTTAAAAAAATAATTCTTTCCTCTATTTTGTATGCTTTCACCTACACTTGAAACTCTTGTCAAAAGTTAAAAAAATACATGCCAATTTTTACCATCAGCTTATGGGAAATCATAGTATTTAGCAGCATTGAATGGTAAAACGTCAAAATAAGGCGCTCATAGCAGAAATTTCAAACTAAATCCTAGATTCAAAACATAAATCTTAAGTTTTACCAAATTTTAGGCTTTCATGGCAACACCTGCACACAGTGGTGTAGCGGGGGGGGGGGGGCTGGGCTCCCGTCTGAGATGGGCCCCATCAGCCAGCCTAGGGGGCCCCATCCACCCAAGTATCAGACCAGCCCCTTTACAAGGTTTTTTTTTGGTTGTGGAATTATGGAACTCCCGCCCCGGGACCCCAAAGGCGTTGCCACGCCACTGCCTGCACATAAATACAAAAAGGGTTAAAACAGTACTTTTTTTAATAATGGAATAACGTGAAACTCTTGTGAACAATTGAGAAAAATCTACAGATTTTGATTAACAAAATACCAAATCAGATTTTGGTATTCAAGGAAATCCTTGAGCAGTAAAATGGTCACAAAAAAAAAAAAAAAAAAAATAATCTGAGTGTCACTTGATAAATATTAATGATATATTACTTTTCCCCTCATATGCCTTTTGAGTTTCTACTAGCTGAAGAGAATCTAATAAGCTTTAAGCAGCTGTCCCAGGATCTCAGATTGACTCAAAAAGCTCCCCTTCATCATTTCTCCCTTCATCATTTTTATAACGAAATGTTTTCTTTTCCTTTACCCATTAAATGGTTTTATATATATATATATATATATTTATTATTATTTGCTTTTTTTTTTTTTTTTTTTTGTTGTCAAATGTCTTTTGTATTGAACATTCAGCTGTGAAAGATTTGAATTCCGCATTTTAATGTTGTTTTTGTTTTCTTTATTTTCTGAGGGGTCACTAGATTTACTAATAAATTAATATAAGTTTAATCATTTGTGCTGCATCGTACAAGGAAGACGAAAGACTGTTAAGGACATTCATAGCCCTCAAAGTAGGGTGTTTCACAGACAGTTCAGTTTTGTGACTGATTGTTGTAGGGAGTATGAGAGTTTGACTCAGCCGAAATAAAAATATGTTTGTGGATGAGAGCTGTTAAAAGTAATTAATGATATAAGACTTTGTTGCAAAAGGTTATTGTTAGTATTGTTACGTGTAACCTAGGTTGCCATGCATATGAAAATGATTGTTACAGAAACAAACAAAAAGAATTTTAGGTTTTTTTTTATTATCTTTTTTTATAGTGCTTTCGTGTAAGTTTTGTCATGTATGTGTGTATTATATAATAAACGTTCAGATGTACAAAAGTGATCCAGTATATTAAGTTTAAGGTTCTCTATCCAACACTAAATATCCGAATATTCTTCAAAGCATATAATATTGGAACCTGCCAGAGAGGCAAATTTATTAGTCTTAAAATCACTTCTTTGCAAAAATTAACATTCTTACTTAAGATTCACACTGCTATAAATGAATTTTTTGAAAGCTGATTTATCACTGAAGTGAACAAAGGCTGTCAACGAAGCCTCAAACTCTTGTTTGAAAATTACTCTTAACTACCAATTTTATGACAGAATAGAAAAGTTTATTGCTGAACAAATCTCTAGAAATCATCAGCTTAGTCAAAAGAATAAGTTACAGTTGTTGAAGTAGAAAAATATTGTCCAATGAATAATTATGACCTTGGCATACCCTCCAACATTGGTCATCCTCCTATCTGTAGTGGCCGGCGGGGGTGGGGGGTGGGGGGGGATCGGAAAGAAAGAAAAAAAAACAAAACGAAATCTCCAGTTCAACAACCAAAAAAAAAAA
>JAFIDM010095302.1:76528-92154 GCA_023159025.1 Thereuonema tuberculata | reverse complement strand
ATAAAGAAAGAAAAAAAAAAAAATCTCCAGTTCAACAACCAAAAAAAAACACACATTTTATACTTATCACATTTAATTTTCTTTTACTGGCATTAAAATAATCCAACAGTGTTGATTGATGAAGGTGCTGTTAACTGGAAATAACTTTCTGAACCCTGCATGTCGGAAACAATTCGAAACACTTTGTAATGAAATGGAACTCCAACTTTTGTGCACATAGTTAATCGTATCTAAAACCGAAACTTCTAGCTTTTCGTTCCTATCAGGTTTAGTGAAAAACAATTGAACAGAAACTTGCATTGACTGATGTTTTTCAAGTTCCACGTGCTTAGTACACGCCACATGACGTCTACAGTCGTCTCGACCGCCATGGGCAACGGAAAATTCCGTGCAGCATACTGTGCAACGAGCATATCCATCCTTTCCTGGTAGAAGACAAGGGAAAAGCTTTCGATACTCCTCTCGAAATTTTTGATTGTTTTTTTTTCTTTCTAGGCGGATCTACATCTACATCCTTATTACTGCGTTTTAAAAACCGATCCATGATATAAGCGTATGCAGCTTTCAACAAATTTACGAACCGAATGAGAGTTGGCCGCCCGGTTTTTGTGAGATCTGTGCATGTAGCATCGATTATTCTGGTCAAGCACTTCCGTCTGATCTTCTGACAAAGAGTACGCCATTGCGCTAATCGCTGGTTACTTATCAAAAGCGAATTGTATTTATAAATCCTGAAATCTAACAGACATAATTTGTAAATGAAAGTCTATAAATAAACAAGTATTTTTATAAATTAGAACTTCTCCGATAATTAAACGCTAGCCTACTATAAGTAAACTATAATTTCTTGGCGAGAACAGACGGCGGCGTCCATTTTGACAGAAAAACGTAATTGATCAGCACTTTTTCTTTTTTTTTTTGAGGAAAAAAAAATTAAGGATGAAAATTTCTGAATTCCGTAGCTTTTCCCCATTCTCGCGTAGTTTCGTAGTACTTACTTATTTTCCGTACAAACTACGGATACTCCGTAGAAGTTGGAGGGTATGCCTTGGTGACGTATCTCAGATAATACTGTCAAATAAACCATTCTTCAATTATTTGAAACAACTATTAATTCAAATGCTAATAATAATAATATTAATAATAATAATAATAATAATTACCCTACTAAGATGGTGAATAATAAGAGGAATAAGATCAGCATCAATAACAGCTTGAATTTGTTGCTGATTCCCAGCAGTAATATTGCTCAAAACTGAAACTGCTTCCTGTACAAGAAAATTAAAAATATAATTTCAGCAAATTCAGTTATAATTTTATAAAAATACTAAGCCAAAAAACTAAATTTACAATATTCAAATGTATCAAAGCAAACTTTTATAATTTATTAACTGTTGGTTAAGGACTAAAAAAAAAAGATCTTGCCTTATTAATTTTGTCGTCTTGATGTGCGAGAAGAGCAGGGAAATGTGTTAAACCATCACAATTTAGCACCACTTGGGTTTGTTCATCAGTACCAGTTACAATGTTGCTTACTGCACGAAGAGCTGCTACCTGAAAAATGTTAATGAGGAACAAATTAGTATTTTTTTAAATATTCAATCTATGAGTTGTTCTCAGCCAAATTTAAGTATCTTGTCTTAGAAGCAGAACTGTTTGAGATTAATCTGTGTATATGGATTGTAACAATATCTGAACAATTCGGCTACATAATTAATGTTAATTAGTATGTAATAACAATACATAAAAATATTTACAATACTTGTGATTTGGAAATATTTTAGAAATTGTAAAAGCAAAGCCAGCATTTGAAGCAACTACCCTAAGAAGAATCCAAATACTTCCTCTCTCAAGACTTCAGTCAGAGGAAACATCAAGAGTAAAGAATATAGAATAAATTTTCATTATTTAAAGAAGTAAGTAATAAATTATTCCTGATGTGAATTACATCAGGATCAAAAAAGATCCTTCAAAATAATTTTCTATTGAGTGGCATTAATATACTCTCTCTCTCTCTCCTCAGCTCGATGAACCTCCAAGGCTCTTGGCTGCAAACACAGTCTTCCTCCATTCCAGTCTGTCTCCAACTCTTTCATTCCAGTTCGTCACTCCCAGATCTTCTAGGTCCTTGATGACGTTGTCTCTCCAGCTGTCTAGGCCGTCCTCTCAAGTCTCTTTCCTGGTGGGATGTAGATGTAGGCTTTCTTTATGTTTCTTTCCTCTTCCATCCTCTCAACATGCCCGAACCATCTCAGTCTTGAGGCTTTCATTTCATTGACAATTAAAGGTGATCTATGGAGCTCATATAGTTCCTTATTGTGTCTTTTTCTCCATGCACCAGTTTCTCTATCTTTAATGGGACCAAATATTTTTCTGAGAATTTTATTTTCAAAGTATTGTAGGAATTTTTCATCGGAAGCTGTGGTATTCCATGTCTCAGCCCCATAGAGGACGATGGGTCTAATGCAAGTTCTGTATAAGTCTGTTTTTATTCTTGTAGATAGTGCTTTTGACCCTAATAGATGTTGTAAGCAGTGAAAGGTTTTATTTCCCAAATTTACTCTTGTTTGTATATCTCTGTTTGTTCTATTATCGTTACTAATAAGTGATCCCAGATATTTGAAGGAATTTACTTTTTTGAAATGCATATTGTCAACTATGAAATCTGTGTCGTTTGTACTTGATCTTGAGACCATCATATATTCTGTTTTGGTTTGATTCACCTGAAGCCCAATCTTTTCTGAAGAGTGTTTAAGATTTTGAAATGTACAACGAATATCATCTGGATTGTCGCTAACTAGATTGATATCATCGGCATATCCAAGGATGATTGTTCCATTTGAGTTTTTGGTTGCTTCTCTGGTACATTTTTTCAGAGCCAGATTGAAGAGCAATGGAGACAGAACATCTTCCTGTCTTAAGCCAGTTGTGATGGTTAAAGGTTCGGATTTGACACCATTGGATAAGGCAATACCTCTGCTGCCATCCGTGCATATCGTGGTAATAGAGATAAGTTTCTAGGGAATTCCAAATTCTCTCAGGACATTCCAAAGTGTTTCACGATGGATGCTATCATAAGCTTTTTTAAAGTCGATAAATAAGTTGTGTGTTGGTAGATTGTATTCCCATCTTTTTCCAATGTTTATCTAAGAGTAAATATTTGGTCTACTGTTGATCTATTTTTAAGGAAGCCTGTTTGATAATCTCCAATGTTAACTTCAGCATATGGTGTTAATCTGTTAAGTAGAGTGGTTGACAGGATCTTGTAACAGCTTGAGAGCAAAGAGATTCCCTATAATTGCCGCAGTCTTTTTTATTCCCTTTTTTGTGTATTGGGATTATCAATGAATCCCTCCATTCCTCTGGTATTATTTCATTTACCCAAATAGATTCTATTAATTTATGAAGCCCTATCTCCATCGCTTCTCCGCCGTGTATAAATAATTCTGCTGGTAATCCATCAATCCCTGGAGCTTTATTATTTTTTAAAGTTCTAATGGCTTCTTGGGTTTCACTTAGTGTTGGGGGAGGTATTTCTTGTTCACATGTGGAAAGAAAAGTTGGTTCAAATGTGTCCGGAGGAATTTCACAGTTCAGAATGTCACTAAAGTATTTCCTCCATCTGTTGGCTATTGCAGTGTCTGTAGTCAATAAGTTTCCAGCTGTATCATTTATTGCTGTAGTTGGTATGTATGGATTCAGTTTTACTTTTTTAACTTCTTGGAAGAACTTCCTCTGGTTTTGAAGTGAGTATTGCTTTTTCATCTCGTCAATTAGGTCTTGATGATATTTTCTTTTATTTTGTCTCAGTATCTTTCTAGCTAAAGCTGCACTCTCTTTATATTTTTGTTCCAATCTAGAGTTTGTTGGATCCTGTAGACATTTAATTTTATCTTCTTTCTTACTTTCAACAGCCTTTATGCAATCATCATTGAACCATTTATTTCTTTGGCGTCTGTTTTGAATGCCGATAGTGTTTTCTGTGGCCAACTTAGTACCTTCTTTGATTTTATTCCATAGTACTTCAACATCATCATCTTTATTACAATCTGCAGATTTTAAATACTTTTCTAGCTCTTCTTGGTACTTTTTTTTTCCTCTTCACTTGTATTTAACCTTTCAATATTAAATTTTTGCTCTTTCTTAGGTTTAAAGAAGAAATTTTTGTTCAATTTTACACGGAGAATAGATGCAACAAGGAAATGGTCAGTATCACATTCTGCTCCTCTGTAGCTTCGTATGGTTTGGATACTATTTCTGTGTCGTTTATTGATAAGAATATGATCAATTTGGTTGAATGTCTGTCCATCTGGTGATCTCCAAGTTTGCTTGTGAATATCCTTCCTCATGAAGGTAGTGCTGCTTATTGTCATGTTTTTTGATGAGGCTAGCATTATTAGTCTTAATCTATTATCATTTAAGGTGTCATGCAAGCTTTCTTTGCCTGTGATTGATGTGAATATATTTTCCTTGCCAATTTTAGCGTTAAAGTCTCCAAGTAAAATAATAATATTGTGTTTGGGGGTGTCATCTATTGTTTCTTCCAGAGTTGCATAAAATTCATCCTTTATTTCTTCTTCCGATATTTCTGTGGGTGCAAGGGCATTTATAAATGTTACATTGAACCATCTGGTTTTCATTGTTAGTTTGCTAACTCTATTATTAATGGCCTCAAATCTGATTAGGGAGCTCCACAGGTTCTTGTTAATAGAAAAACCTGTGCCTAATTCATGTCTGTTTGAAGAATTTCCTCCGTAGACGATAAGATAGTCATCTTTCTTCAGGTTACCTTCATCTAGCCATCTCGTTCCCTGTAGTGCGATCAGATCCATTTTATAGTGGTTGAGTTCGATAGTTAGTTCTTGTAATGCTCCAGGTCTGTAGAGGCTTCTAATATTCCATGTTCCGAATCGTAGTTTGTTTATCCAGGGCCTAGGTCGATTTCCATATAGTGCAGTCCGGTAATGAGGCTTTTGCTGTGTTTGTTTCGTAACGGATTGGAGTTTTATGAGATAGGGTTGTTGGCCCTATGCTCAACCCCCAACCTGGAGGACAAGGGTGTCTCTCTCTTTGTCTGGACCCTCACCTTTGACCTGTCCGGCTTGGGAGGCCCTACCGGCATAGCTCTCAGGATCACTGGGACACACAAGCCCCACCGCCATGACAAGGCGGAGACACCATCGGGGCAGTGGCATTAATATACAGCAAATAAAATTCTTCCTTAAGCATTTAATTCACAAACTCACAACCATTTTACTTAATTTTATTACTAACATTCTATTGTAAATTACTGAGTGAATGTGTTACAACAGGATCCTTTATTTCATTTCGTAGCAGGTTACACAAACCTAACTGGAGAGAGAGTAATATAGTACAACTTGAAATACCGAGTATTCCTGTAATCAAATTTGAATCAAATAGAAATTTTCACTTAAAAGACAAAAATTAGTTCACTTCTCAGCTTCAGTTATTCATGTGATGGCAGCTATATGGAAACCATTATCCCAGTAGAAACACTAAATTTATAATCTGTTGCACATCATCATTATGGATGATTCCATTAAAAAAAAAACTATTCTATAAATACTTTTATAAAAAGCATATTCAAAAAAAAAATAAACAAAAATAAACAAAATTAAATAATGAATACCTGGACTTTAACTTCTTTGTGACTAAGTAATGGAACAAGTTTTTCAACAATGCCACTGTCTATCACCATCTATATATTAAAGAAAAAGTATTTAACCAAAAAAGAAATTATCTCAAATAATTGGTTCATCAAAAAACTGAATGGGCAACTACAGCCTAATTATGGATTACTAATAAATGTCCCAAAACCATCAATATAATTTAACATTATGCTCAATAAAGATTTCCTAAAAGCAGTTAATATTATTTTAATTATTTCTACAATAAACTTAATTCAATGATGTAAATATTTAAGGTTGTTTAATATAAGTAAATATATAACCAGTAATTCTCTATAAATCTTTACCTGTATCCGTTCATTTCCTCCATCTGTTAAGTATGACAGGGCCTTGATTGTGTCTACTAAAATCTAAAACAATTAAAAACACAAACATTAGTTTCTAAAAATAGTTTCTTTTAATTAAAGTGTTAATCATTAATATGTACTAAACAAGAATTTGGAATGACAAGAAGATTAAACAATTATCATACCATATAATATAGCTTTATTATTTACTCACATTTTTATGTTTTTGAATTTATAATTATTCCCTTCTATTTTATTATGGAATTTATTGTTTTTATTCAAATTTCTCAAGAGCTTGATAACAAAAATATAAGAAAAAACCACCTTAAAATTTGCAAGAAATCATATTTGTATATATTTTTATTGAAAACTATCTGCATGTTCCCAATATTAATTTCTTACCCAATGCATTTTCCAAGACAGAAAATGGAAAACATCCATAATTTTCTCTGCATTGATGAACAGAAAGTTACAAAAGTAACAATGATAATTTTCAACCTAAAGCAGATTGTGAATGAACATCACCACTATTAAGATAATGTAGTATCCATGGCCTGTCACAGGACAGCTGAGAATTTCTCTCTTCAATTTTTGTTCATCTCTGTAATAGGAATTTGTAATACAGACAAAATCGGACATGTTCAAGATTGAAAAGACTTGCTGTGGGAGCACAGCAGTGTAAAAGTTCCAGTAGTGTAAAATGAATAAATTAATTGAAAACGTCAAAAACAAAGAGGAATTGATACAATAGATATCACTCTTCCTAGCAAACTTAAAGATCCAAGCTTCAATCCATAATAATCAGAATGGGTTTCTAAAGGAAATAGAACTTAAAAGCAATTAAGTCACTGTGATTATGCATCTCTAATTAAATATCTACACAACCTGGAGATGAATGGTTCATATCTCAGGTAACTATGCAGGAATCTACAAAAAATGCAGGATAAGGCATCAAGAACTAATTTCTTGGAAAATTTATTGGAAAGTTACATTGCAAATTTAACATGAATTTAACAAACCAGATTTTAACAAATCAAATGGTTGTGTTTTTAGGATTTACATTGAATGCTTTACTTAATCAACTAAATATTACAAAATCTGAGCTCATCAAAACAGAAATACTTACTTCAATATCTGTATGATGTATTAGCACACAGAGAGCTGGTAAAATTTCCTTAATAGTATCTATTGGTGGTGGAGAATCTTTATTTCGACAAAAATTTACAATAACCGAAGTCACATTACGTAGGAAAGAAATTGGGATCTTCATGTTAATAAAAGACACTAATGGTTGAACCACACCCAAACCTATTACATAATCTCTCAATTGAGGATTATCACCTACAATAATATAATAAAAAAAAATTAGTAGAGCTCTTAATCAAATGTATCATCTAAATAAATAATTGACAATGAAGTGACTGCATTCCCAGTTCAAAACAAATCAACAACCTCTGATATTTTTATTAAATGATTTATTGTAATAACTCTTAAATTGCATTTTATTGATTTATTTGCATTTTTTAAATTACATTCAAGTTATTAGAATTGTTTATATAGAAACAATGATTTTGTTTGCAAATTTTAATTTACATAATCAAAAGAGTATTTAAGTTTTTGTAAATTTAAAAAAATATTGACCTACCTATAATATTTCCTAGAGCCCATATGACTTGTTCACAAACATTCTGATGTGGAGAACGAAGCAATTGTAAAAATACCGGTACAGCTCCTAATAACAATGAAGGGAAAGTCAGTTAATATTAATTATAATACAATGCCGTAAATTACAAAAAAAGTAAATTTTCAAATATAATCAGAAATTTTAAGCTGATGATTACTGTTGTAATTACTGATATTCCTTGACAAACTTTCTGTGGATATCTTTTACCAATTTAACTTAAGGGTTTGAAAAATATTTCTCCTCAAAATAAAAAAATATACTTCAATGAAAATTATATCTGAATGTCACTATAGGAATTTATAAAATGCAAAACACTTTCCTTATGCAAGATGCAATATGAAAATAAAGGAAAAATGCATTTTTTAATTCACCTTAAAAAAAATTATGGGTAAGTTCATCATGAAAAATATAGGCATTTTTGTAATTTAGTATAAAATTATAATAGTGCTTTACACAGTATTTTACAATAATGAATTATTGTATGACATTTATCAATCATTTAATTAAACTTTCTTCAATTTTGTAAATTTATGATGATACTGTCATCAATGTCAATCTCATAACTGAAGAACAGAATTTTGTTTGAGACAGATTTCCTCAAAACTTCAAAGTCAGAAACATGTAACTGCGAATAACATAAATTTCAGGATGGAATGGTCTATTTAAATCACTACAGGCAATGCAACGAAATGAGTGAACAACTGCAACTGTTACTGGAAGACAGATAGTACTTTTAAATATAGATTATTCAGAGATACAATAATGTGACAAAGATTATATGCAATCGCTTCCTTAGCCATGGATTGTTTTTTTTTAGTTTGCTAAAGTCATAATATATGTAAAAACCTACACTGCAAATTGTACGACGAAGAGCTAAGTTTTCTGGAAGCTTAGTGCTTCGTTGTCATGGATTTAAGGAGAGAAAGTGTTTGGATAATTTCTCATGAGAAAACCCTCTATAGTTCAATTGCAATTCTGAGACTGTACAGTAAATACAATTTATGCATAATACAAGCAGAGAAGATCGATAAGTGTATATATATTTAGCTGAGGAGCTAAGGCAATGTGGCCCCTGATAAGAATTGAAATCAGAGCAATCATTTTAAGAACAATGAAAGTGGTATATAAAGCTCTGATATAGCAAAATGGATGGAGCTCAATGCCCAGTATCAGCTGGCAGCAATGCAAAAGGCTGTTTTGGTTGTTTGAAAATTATAATTGTAAATTGTAAGAGCAGTAATTATACACAAGATGCTGCTATGTGTACTGACAACTTGAAACAAACTTTCCAATCCAGCAACATACAGATACTGCAGTTTTCATATACAGACCAACAGTACTGATCTTCTGTAATTGGATATGTTCTTTTTCTAATTAACTACCCTTTGTAATCATAGAATTATTGCTTTTTATATTTATAATATTTGTAACATAATTTCATCAATACTATTGTCCTCCAAATGAAATTTGGCCGGCGGAAGTTTGAACTGCACAGCCCTTCCGGTAGCTGATCAATTATGTTTTCCTGTCACAATGGCCGCCGCCGTCTGTTTTTACTGAGAAAGATATGTTGATAACGCCAAATTAAAACTTCTCACGACTATTTAGCGTTATTTCAATACTAGTTGCTAACAATAAGTATTTATATAAATAAATAAATAAATATATATTATTTATAAATACAATGCTCTTTTGCAAAGTAACAAGCGATTACCTTAATGGCGGCGTCCTGTCATAAAATCAGACGGAAGTGCCTGACCAGACTAATCGATCATATATGCGCAGATCTCACAAAAACAGGGGGCCCAACTCTCATTTGGAGGAGAATACTTGGATTGGATGGAGGGCTTTTAATCTAGACAAGTAATATTCAGTGCAAATACTGATATTCAGCTAAAGGTTTCAAGTGGTTCAGTCACTAGGCAACATTTCATTATCACGTCTATCAGGTTACTTCTCTAATGTGGATGGTGCAGCTAAAATTTAATAAATAAGTGCTCTTCTTTATTTTAGATCAGGTCTTTTGTTTTCTGGAAATGTGGAATGAAGAAAATATTTTGCATTTAATTGCACTGTATAGATAGAAAGTAGTGCTGTGAAATGTCAATCATTTATGTTTGTTGTTTTTTTTTTTTTTTGTGAAATTGAATGAAATAATAAAATTAAACAAGAAAACAGGAGTACAAGATCAAAGTCAAAAATTTCTATTGGGGAGCATTTAGAAACGAAAGGTTATACTAGGAGGAGGAAAGCTTAACACAGAAGGCACCTGATATTTTATTTTTACTTAAATACCATACAGTACAATAAGCCAAACAATGCATTAAAAGAACTTAAAAAAGTGATTATATTTTTTTAAAATGAACAAATTATTTGAAATATGTTTAAATTACTAAAGAAATGTATTCTTGGTTTGCTTTTAATTCACTATCGTTTTCACTGTTGAAATGTTTGTTTATTGTTGTTGTTGTATGTATACTGACTTGGTTAAAACTTTGGGGGGGAGTTCTACAAACAGCAAAGTTATTTATGTGATTAATTTTTTTTTTTTTTGGTAACTAAAAGATAAAAGTTGATTGATAAGAATTAGGATAAAAGACTGAAAAGGAAAGAATTCAAAATAAGTAAAATAAGAATACAGATTAAAACATCAAAACATTAAAAACTATTAAAAGTAGCATTCTGTGAAAAAATATACTTTCCTTGTTTGATGTAATCATTTAACACATACCTGCACCAACCACATCTTGAGTCTCCTGAGAAGTACCTGAAGCTATGTTAGTTAATGCCCATGCTGCTTCAAACTGTAATGATGGACTGAAAAGAAAATAATTTCGTTTAGTAAAAAAAAAAAATGAATTTTCTTCTTTTTTTTAATCCTTTTTTTTTTACTTTGGGAAGAGGTCACATCGAAAACTTTAAGGAACTCCTGAATAAACCTACAGCCGAAAATATATCAGTAGCAAATGAAGGTAATGTCAACGAGAATGCAGAATCAAGAATAAGAAACAGTTGAAAATTTATAATTTGTAGAAATACTCAAAGATATTGAAGGATCCACACAATTACAAGACGATGACGTATCCGAGTGGATGAATTCGGAAAAAGACGATCCTGGATATCTTCTGTTAACCGATGATGAAATTGTTGCACAATGTTCACAACCACCCGGTGAAGACAAAAGCTCTGACGATGATGGGGAAGAGAAAACAGGAATCAAACATACAGAAGCAACATCAGGGTTTGAAGAGCTAATGTCCTATTTGGAGAGACAAGATGAAACTTCCTCTGCAGAGCTTCTAACAATGCAAGGCCTTCGAGATCGGGTAGCCAGCAACACAGGTTTCAAAGCTTAGGCAGAAAAACCTATGATTACTGCAACAAGCAATAGAACTGATACACTATTGTAGAACCTATCATTTCAAGTGCATTGCTGATATTACAGTTTACTGTTTATTGGGTCATATTAACTGTAATTTTTTAATGTACAGTACATATTTAATACAATGTATTCAAGATTATCCAAAATTTCGGGTATCCGAAATGGACGTGGTCCCATCAAATTCAGATAAACGTGTTTTTAGTGTAGGTCTATTTTATATATGTCAATATAGTGATACCTCGGCTCACGAACATAATCCGTTCCTTGACCCTGTTTGTGATCCGAAAAGTTCATGAGCCCAATCAATTCTTCCCATTGCAATTAATGTAAATGCAAATAATGTTTTTTGTCCTAGAACATTATTTTTAACATGTTATGGCTTTATTTGTGTGAATAATACAGAAGAGAAATAAATAGAACAGTAATATTAGAAGAAAGCATTTTAATTACCAAAATAAAACTAATTTTACAGTACATATACAATTTACCTTTGTGGTTGATAATTGCTGGCACACGGGGATGGAGAAGGAGAGGAGGAAGATTACTCCTTCGAAGGAGAGGCAGTTGGTAATTGCATAAGATGACGATCCAGAGAAATTTGCCTTTTTCTTTGCTGAAGAATTTTGCGAAAATGATCCATTACGCTCCATGCACTCTCCGTGTGTGCGTATTCATAAACCGAACCATCGTTCGTGAAGCGAAGCAAAACTTGTTCGCAAATGGTGTTCGTAGACCGATTTGTTCGTGATCCGAGATATCACTGTATATATTTATATAGGGTGTTGCAAAATTTGTGTAATATTCAAACCATATGTAGGGGCATGGCTAAGGATGAATATATTCCTAATGAACCCATGTCTAGAAATGCCCCATTAGGGCGCTAGGTGGTCCTAAAGTGAGCCTTTCCAATAGAACATATGCTTTGCGACACCATGCGAAATGTTTTAGCATGCGAGCCCATACGTTGTACAGGTGAGTCTGGGTGTGCTATTTTTGCACCCAGACTCACCTGTACAACGTATGGGATCGCCTGCAAAACATTTCGCATGGTCTCGCAAATGATATGTTCTCTGGGAAATGCTCACTTCAGGACCACCTAGCGCCCTAATGGGGCGTTTTCAGACATGGGTTAATTAGGAATATATTGATCCTTAGCCATGCCTCTGCACGTGGTTTGAATATTACACACGGATTTTGCAACAACCTGTATAGAAAATACTATATATAAATATTAATAAATCAATTCTTCACTTTTTTTTTTCTTTGAATGAGACCTTTTCATTACCTTTCTGGCTTCTAACTGCTATCTTTGAAATTATAAAAAAAAAAAAAAATAATAAATAAAAAAAAATAAAAAAAAAATAATAATTTTAATGTTTTTTGTGTGTGATGGGTCTATTAATTCATTAACTTACCAATATCAGTAATAGAATGATACAACCATAAGGAAATTATATTTTAATCAGTTCCACAGATCTATCTAAAATATTTGTCATTATTTTAAATTATACATTGGTATCTCAATATATGGAATATTTTACCAAACAAAGAATGCTAACTGAAGGGAAGACCCAAGATAATCAACAAATCACCAAACAAATAAGGTGTCTGGAAAACAAAATTATTATTTTACCCAAACCAAAATTAATATTTAAGCCATTCAAAATTGTATGCCAACTCTCAGCATAGTGTTGAAGTAAAAAATTCTCAGATACTACTGATGATTAGGAAAACAGCTTGGGGACTGGTTGGGATATGGTCCATGATTTCGTATTACATCTGTCTGTATCGTCTGCCATCCTTCTCAGCTCCACAAAACCTTAAACTTCTAAACCCTTACACGTTTGTGTAATTAAATTATTGCGAGGTCTTCCTCTTCGTCTATCTTCACTTGGAATCTTCCCCTTCAGAACTCCTTGTATAGGATTATCAATATTTTAATAAGATATTTCATGTTCTTCATTCTCTAAGAATCATTTATTGATGGAGTTTACAACTAATGGAGGAAAACTTTTCTTTTTACACTAAATTTGGAAATTAAATTTCTATCATGGAGATAGAGATAGCTGAATTGATAGGATTGAAAGGGGCTGAACAACAACAAAATCTTCATTAACCCTTTGCGGTCGTAAACAAATCCAAAAATGTACACAGCCAGGACAATGTGCTTAAGGGTGTTGTGGAGAACAAAAATGATGAAACAACTTTTATAAAATTGCTGTAGAATACAGACATATAAAAGTTAAATTACATGAAAAAATTATTAATTTTTGATTGAATTAATAATTTGTCATAAGTAAGGTGAAGCTTTGTCCTCCTTTTTGAAGCCCTGTCCTCCCTTGAGAAGTGTTCTCCTAAATGTCCTCCTTTTTGATGTTTGAAGAGTAATATGTCTTCCTTTTAATATGTGAAGTGTAAAACCTTTTTTTTTTTTTTATTTGATTGAACAGATAGGTTATAGGGTTTTTTTTTTTTTTTTTTTTTTGTTAAACAGATAGGTTTATACCCCTCAAACCCCTGATTTAACAATTTTTTTTCTTCAAATTATTTGCGTTCTCCTTTTCATTTTAGAAAAAATGGTCACCTTATCATAATATGATATCTTTCAAAGCATTCTCCTGGGCACATTGCAGGAAGAGATGGGCAGATTTTACAATAATAATAGGTTTCTTTCCTGCCTTAATTAAGAATTTTTAAATATTTCCTTAACAAAATCATCATCGAAAACACTAGAACTCTTTCGTTTATACCTGTTAGGAAGATTTGACGAAGTAGCTGCCATTTTGGTTTCAGAACAGGCCTTTCATCTAATTTTGCTCAATAGATGGCGCTAAACGTTAACAAAAGACACTAGAAATGGCATATAACCTTCACAGCAGTTTATTGTCGGCTAACGACAACACTAGCAGGGACGTCGGAGCTGGGGGGCAGGGGGGGGGGGGCGAGTTGCCCCTCCACTTTTCTGAATGGGGGGGCAAAAACTATCTTTCGCCCCCCTACTAAACTAACAGTATAATAGTCGATTTAAATAAATGAGAGTTCCGCTTCGTCAATATAAGTAAGTGAATGTTTAAATCGAATTTTCTCAAATCTATTTTGCTTAAAAATCCGTGCCCTGCTTAGTATTGTAAAGTTTTGTTTTTTTTTTCTTTTTTTTTATTTGTGACCAATTGATTTTGCAATCTTATCCTGAGGATATTCGAAAGTTGATTTACACATTAACTATATTTTGTTTAATTTCTTTTTCTCCATATTATTATATATAAATATTTATTATACAATTACATGTAATGTTATTCTTGTTATTATTGAAATCAAATATAACAAATAAAACTGATGATTATTTTAATACAAACGCTATAGGAAAATCAGAAGAGAGGGGAAAAAACATGAGAAAGCAGAAGAAAAGTTTCATCCGCTTATTAAACTTAGATAAAATTATTTAAAATAAAAATTTGATGTTTTCGCTTCTTCTGTGTTCAGAAGTCCCCTAATTATTGTATAATGCAATATTATAATTAATATAATATTTAATTATTATTATATATTACTAATAATTATAATGCCGTGCTGTCGTGGTCGTGCGGTCTCGGCGGCGGCCGGTCGTGGTGGCCAATGCGCCAGTACCTGGGTTCGAACCCCGGCAGTGGCATGGCTGTTTCAATTTCCTTTCTTGTGTGTTCGTCTATTCTTTCCCTGGGTTTGGCGCCCCCTCGTGGTATCCAGCTAATACCTCCTATTGTAGGAGGCCGTCCTAAACCTGTATAGGTGTTACGGACGATAACTAACTAATAATTATAATTATTAATTAATTAATTATTGCAAATATTTTTGGCCCCCCACTCATGAAGAAGTTCCGACCTTTCTGAACGTTAGCATGAAAATTAAAAAAAAAACCCACATTGTTGACAATATATCGACATACGACCCCAAAGGGTTAAAGAAAACTGAAGATGCAGACAGATACAATCATCTAATAACCTACAATCTACTGAAGAGTATATCTATACTAAAAAGATGATTAAAGAATAAAGTTCCTTCTATTAGTAATATGAGAAACATTTGGTATAATGACTTTTTGAATATTGTTAATGTTAATTCAGAAGTAATGAAGTTTTAAACCAATCAGCAAATAATGCATTTTTGAACTCTAATGCTGGAATCTAGACTACACAACTCCTAAGAAAAGAACTACTCATTTTGTGGGAATGTTACCAAAATCCTGAGAAATTACTGAGTCTATCTTGAAGATACCATAATGTGAAGCATATAGTATTAACCATTCTAAATACCAGTATTAAGATAGAGTAGTTTGACATGTGCTGGATAGGAAATGTGAAGATGAAGATGATCAGCATACAAATATGAAAAAAAAAATATTAATATTAATTGTATTTAAGCTTTTCTTTTATTTTTATTCAGTATATTACTTTTTTGATAATTTCTGAGATTTGTTTTAAAAACAACGTGGTCAGTTTGATACATGTTGTTTTAGGGCGCTCGCCACCTGATGCATCCCTAATGCCCGGGTCACACGAGCATATTTTTTTCAACATTGTTTTGCT
>JAFIDM010095302.1:0-28642 GCA_023159025.1 Thereuonema tuberculata | reverse complement strand
ATGTTGCATGTAGACTCAAATGCCTCCAAATAAGAGAAAAACTATTAACGTCTTTCTGAGACTCCATACTTCATGCATGTAAGTTTCACCAAAAGCATTCGAAGAAAGTAGCAATATGTCTTCAACTTTATATGAAAATTATTAATTTCCATATGATTTATGGTAAGCTTTTTCTTTATGGATAAACTTGGATTATGAAATTCATTATAAAGATTGTAGAAAAATGCCACATTGTGGCACAATGTCACAAAGGCTTAGAAAATATAAAAAGGAAGACTAAATGTTTAAAAGAAACAAAACAGCTCTTCCCTGTTTATCACATATTGATGTAAACAAAATCTTCTATATGTCATCAGGCATTATAGTTGCTATGGGTTTATATTATAGCCCAAACAAACTAACTATAGTTCTCCTTATGAGTAACAGGATATGGCAGTTTAATAATGTAAAGGAAGAAAAGTCCCATTAAAAAACTATTACATTAACAATAACTGTTTTGAACATTATGCTTTTCAAAGAGATAAGAAATGCACACTAAGGGAATACAGGCTTGTATAGTGTTTTCTCCAATAAATTGTAATATCTGCTGTAATATTAAGAGCAGTGATTTTTATTTTCAAAAATTACTAAACTTATATTTTATTTGAAACTACAAGTTTAACTGTGAGTTAATCACCATACAAGTATATCTAAATTAATTTTATTACTTTTTCTTTGAAAATTGAAAGAAGCCAATATTTGTGGAGGCATCTATTGAGAATATTTTCAAATACCCACCAAAATAAAAACTACTTAGTCAAATATCCTACTTAGTATTGATAACTTAAATGAATAATTTATGGAATAAAACACCTGCATATATCCCAATTTCTGAAATAAAGTAACAATATAAACAGGGACAATCTCTTGCAAATATTAAATTTCCTGATGGAAAGACAAAGGAATCTCCTGCTTTAAATCAGTAACAATTTTAAAAGAATTCTATGTATGACGAAACAAATGTGCATAGAAAACCACATTTCTCAATGATATTTCGAGATATGTACATTTGGAATGTACAGAATTAAGAATTGTTTGCAGCGAAATAATGGAAAAATCATAATTGCTTGATATGATACAGGTTATAGAAAACAAGAAAGCTTAACAAAATGCTCATAAAAAGAATTGCCTTAAACACACAGAATATAATTTTTAAAATTGTAAATATTATTTGGTAAGTTCAACTGTCAATTACCATAAATTATATTTTTACAAGTTGTGCCAGCCATGCGTTGCAATGCCAAAGAAAGTGTTGGTATTTTAATTCTGTTTATTGAAGTGCTTTTGGATACACAATATTTTTTGTTTTTCCGTCTGATGAATACACGAATAAATCAGAAGGTTTTCCGACGCGTGAGCAGGCCACATACAGCTGTCAAGCATGAGTTTTTCAAATTTACCTCACACACTTGTAGCGATTGTCCCTGTGCGCTAGCGCGCCATATATTGTGAAACGATTTTACTAATGCAGAAACCTTCGCGGGCGTGCGCACAGCGACTCATCAAAGTTTCATCTGATGAATCGTATTAATCTGATGAATCGTATAGGAACGGATACGGGAAAAACAAACAAACATTCATTTTTATATATTAAGATTGTCAAGTAGTTGAACAGTGGATAGCTATAATTAAATTAGAAGAACTACAAGAATTATTAACAACTAAAAAAATTATATTCTGAATCATAACCTTAGCTTAAACTGTGACAATCATCAAGATATGCCATCAGAAATGATCAACATGTAGTATCGTAGCAGCGAGGAAAATGAACAATGAGGAGGAATCAAAAAAATATAGTAGAATTGTTGCTTTTTATATTTGCAATATTTGTAACAGAACTTCATCATTAGCCTCAAAATACTAGTTGGATTGGATAGAGGGCTTTTAACCTAGACAAGTAATATCAGTGCAAATACTGATATTCAGCTAACTGTTTGAAGTGGTTCCATCACTAGACAATATTTCGTTATCACATCTATCAGATTACTTCCCTTATGTGAATGGTGGAGCTAAAACCTAACATATGTATATACACATATACACACAATAATTCTTTATATAAAGTGCCTCTTATTTCCATCCAGATTCTAAGGATGATCTTCTTAATTCTTTTTATCATAAACTAGGCCATCTCCCGTGTACAGATTGTTCGTTATAGATATTTGAAGATGAGATTTATTTAGATGGACGTTGGTTGATATAGATGTTAAATGAAGATCATAGTTTATATACGATACTCCTGGCGACGAATTGATTGTGACTATTCTTTCGAGTGAAGATAACCAAATTCTGATGACTTGTGAATCTAGACAAATTTGCCTCTTTGGCGGAGACTTCAGACAAATTTTACCTGTAGTCAAGAATGGGCGAGATTACGACATTATTACAGTGCTTTGAAAAGATCTCATCCTTTCTCTCGTTGTCCATTTCGATACTAATTGATTATCGATGATTAAACGATGGTTTATATGAGATAATCCAAGAAAAATCGATTCCAATGAAAGGGGTTAAAGCAACATTTTGAAGTTTTGAAGACTCTTTTCAAGCCATCACTTTTTCAAGCATAATAAAATTGGAATAAGTACAACAAAACAAAATAGTTGGAAGCTTAAACAAATTTCAAAAACACGTGAATCAATAAGTTTAGTTGTTTTTACAAAAATATATTAATAAGGTACAATTCAATTATTAACAGTAATAATAATAAGAAAATAAAATTTAAGATAATCTAACAAAACTCGATTCCAAAGAAAGCAGTTAACGCAACATTTTGAAGTTCAATAATGCTCATTTTGAATTTGTCGACTTCCTCGTGACAATAAAAAATGAAAAACCGTTTTCCATTGTTGCACTAACATTGGGGCACAACAACAACACAACAATTGCGGAGATATAAGTCAAAAAACAATATGAAAAGAGTTGTAGTATCGGTGGCCTAATGGATAACACATCCGACTTCGGATCAGAAGATTGCAGGTTCAATTCCCGTCGCGGAAATTTCATTGTAAAAATTATTTCTATTTTCCATTCGCACAGAAAATTGCGCCGGACAGACAGACACACAGACAGAGAAATAAAAGATTTTAGTAATATAGATTAGAATCCAAATGCACATTATAGGAGACCAAAACATTCTTATTGCAGGTGATTTTAATATTCCATTTCTTTCTAATTCCTCTTCCATTGCGGCATTTATTCTAAATCTGCTTAAAAATTTCCATAATTTATCACAATTTAACAATATAACTAACTACATGGGCAGAACTCTTGATCTTGTTTTGTCCAGTGTAAACACGACTAATGTTGAACATTTATTACTGAAGATAAGTATCATCCTGCATTTTCCATTACTCAAAGTTTTATGTCATCCAAAATTATCCACAAATCCCAATGAAACCATAAACAATCCCTACAACTTCAAAAAAGCGGATTTTCTGCAACTTACAATAGATTATCTCAAGTTGATTGGAAGAGTCTTTATTATATCAAAGTTATCAATGATGCCACTAACACTGTCATGATATCAACTTTCCTAAATAAAGTGTTGGTCCAGACCTAATTCCTCCCTATCTACTGAAAGGTTGCAGTCACCTACTCAGACATCCGCTTCACTATCTATTTTCTCTATCTCTTAATTTAAATACTTTCCCTTTATGGAAACTCTCTAAAACTACTCCTCTCTTTAAAAATGGCAATAGATCTCAAATTACCAACTAAAGGCTACCGCAATTCTTTCTGCTCCTCCTAAACTATTTGAGATTATCTTACATAAACAATTGTATCAAATGACACAAATCCTTAATCAACATGGATTCTTACCTGAGAGATCAACCGTCAGAAATTTAGTAAATTTTACTCAATCTATCTTTAATTCTCTTGATAATAAGAAGCAAGTTGATGTTCTCTATACAGATTTCGAAAAGGCATTTGATAAAGTCGATCATCAACTGCTGCTTAGTAAACTCTCATATTTTGGTCTGAATCAGAATGCAATTCAATTTCTTTACACCTACATTGCTGAAAGAAAACAATTTGTGTATTACTGTATTAAAAAATCCTCCGATTTTATTATCAACTCTGGAGTACCTCAAGGCTCAACCTTGAGCCTTTTCTCTTCATTCTTTTCATTAATGATCTTCCCTCTATCTTACGGAATACGCATTGCCTAATGTATGCTGATGACTTCAAATTCTTTAGAGAGATCTCTAGTGAAGAAGACTGTATCGCTCTACAGAAAGATATGGATAGTATTTATAATTGGTCGTAAATAATAAACTTTTTTTTCAACATTCCTAAATGCTCAATAATTTCTTATACAACAAAGAAAACAATGATTAATTACAATTATACCCTAAATTTCATCACATTAACCAAGAAAAGAGATATCAAAGACCTTGGTGTTTTCTTCACATATAATCTTTCATTTATTTCTCATTACGAACATGTAGCAAATACAGCCAGTAAACTACTTCGAAAAAGTCCAAAAATGATTTCTAAAATACCTTTTTTCCAACACTTTTGGTTTTTATCCTGACCTTATCACTTACGGAACTTTATTATCTTATTTTAAAATTGAATCTTTAACTTTGCGCAGGCGAAGTGCCTTTCTTATTTTTCTTTATAAACTTCTTAATAATAAAATCCATAATTATATGTTATTAGGTCAAATTAATTTCAATGTAACTACCACACGGAATCGAAATAGACCCCTTTTCTACACACCCTCTGTGCGATGTAACAGACACAAAAATTCGCCTGTTTTTAGAATGTTCGACGAATACAATCGTCAGTGTCACAATCTTGACATTTTTAATATGAATCTTACGTCTTTCAAATTAGCCATTGTTTAGTGTCATCTGATTCCCCTGCTGTACCTTTTCTCTATATATATATATATATAAGTTTAATAATAATAATAATAATAATAATTTATTTGCCTTACAAAAGTTTGATAATACATAATAGATATGAGTGTGACTTCCCTGTGCCTTAAGGGTAGTCCCGTCGAGAAGGCAGGCAGGGAGTCAATTACAGGCAAGAGAAAATAAAATTAAATAATATAAAATACAAAAAGCATTACTGGTTACATATAATGGAGAAAACAAAACAGAGCATAACACAAAAACATCGAAACTAATAAATATCATATGGATAAAAGGAACAGTTAATTTGTAATAAAAACGTGAAAAAGAATTACACAATTGTGGAGTTTATATCTGGTGATATATACAATCTTCTTAAAATAACTAAGATAATGAAATATATAATTAAAAAATGTCATATAATTCGTGAACCGAAATTTGCGGATAGGAGGTTAAGCCTAACCCAAATAGATGGAAATTAAAGAGAATAGAAAGAGAAATAGAGAAATAAGGAAGAGGAGAGGAAAGGTTGGAAGATATCTGATGAAGGTAGACGTTTGCGACTTGACAACGGATAGATTAGGAATTAACTTATGGATTGGAGAGAAGAGAAGGTAAGAATGATAATTGTAAAATTGTGAAAGGTTATGTTAGTGCAGGCAGATGATGTTTTAGTTTTCTTTTGAACTGTTTTAAATTGGGACTTTCACGAATATTGGGGGGAATTTTATTCCACAGAGAAGGAGCAGAGTAGCTAACAGCTCTTTTTTGATAATTTGCTACGATTCTTGGAGTAAATAGAGTTGAGGAGGTTCTTGTATTGTAAAGATGTGACTGGGGCTTAGTTGGTAGTCTGATAGAAGAAGAGATATTTTTATTAAGTAATTTATAGGTGAAGAGAGCTAACTGTAGGTATAGAGGTCACGGAAGGAGATAACTTTATATTTGTGCCAAGAGATTTAGTCGAGTATTGCATTGGCTTTCCGTTTAAAAATCTCAGGAAATGTTTTTGTGCCTTAAGAATCATGTTTTGATAAAATTTAGAGGCTGTGCCCCATATTGCAATACCGTAGAATATGTTGGAGTGGCTTAAGGACCAATATAGATTTAGAAGTATTTGTATCGGTAGAAAGTTTAGTTTATTAATAATGCCCAAGTTTTTAGAAATTTTATAAGAAATTTGTTGCGCATGTAGATGCCATGAAAGATCCTGTGTGAGAAAGATATCTAAATATTTGAAGGAATGCACTTCCTGAAGGGCAGCGTTTTTATAAGTGATAGAAAAATTCTTTTTACAAAGGATTTTGTTTTTTTGATGGAAAAACATATACACTGTTTTCGATGTATTTAATTTCAGATCATTTAAAGACAACCACGATTCAAGGTGATGGAGTATTTGTTGAACATTTTCCTTGAGATCCTTTATACTTTTATTAGCAAAGAGAAGAGTCCCGTCATCCGCATAGAAGATGCATTTGTTAGCAGGAGAAGTGAGGAGGAGATCGTTAATAAATAGATTGAAGAGAAGGGGAGACAGAATGGAACCTTGCGGTAAGCCTTTGGATGTAGAAAACCAGGAGGAGGAGTATCCATTTAGGGTTAATTGATATTGGCGATTAGTTAGATAAGAAGCTAGCCATGACAATGGAGGGCCTCTAATACCGAAATGCTCTAATTTAGTCAGTAAGATGTCAATTTTAATTAAATTAAATGCTTTCTTGAGATCAAGAAATAAACCTAAAACAATTTGCTTTGAGGCCATTTGATTTGTGATGAATTCTGTTAAATCTATTAGAGCTGTTTCAGTATTTTTTCGATGTGCGAAACCGTGTTGTTGTTCAGCAAATAGTTTTTTCTGAGATATGAATGTAGGTAACTTATTAAGAAAAAGCTTTTCAAAGACTTTTGAGAACGTGTTAATTATAGATATAGGACGATAGTTGGCTAAATCGTTCATGTCACCTGATTTCCATAGTGGAATAATTTTAGCCTCTTTGAAGGAGAAAGGGAAGATGCCTTCTATGGCTGACATATTGAATATGTGAGCTAGAGGAAGAGAGATTTCTTCTACGATGTTTTTAAGAAGATTAGGGGAGACCTCATCAGGTCCAGAAGAACTTTCATTACTTAACGATTTAATTGTATATTCCAAGGGAAAGTTGGTGATAGATAAAAGGAAGAAGGAACTGGGTTGTGAGGTATAGAAATGTTACGTACATCAAGAGAAGAAGAGGATGAGTGTGGAAGTAGCTTATTCAGAAAATGATTTAAATTTTGAGTGGTATCAGTGGGATTATTCTCGGCGATAAGATGAGATGGAAGCTTTTCTTTAATTGAGGTTGTTAATACATTTCCGTGCAGCTAAATCGACTCACCCCTTCAGAGCACACAAAAAGGCATATATTTTTTAAATGGCTTAATCGATTTTCAAAAAACATTTTTTTATTGAAAGCCTAATATTTTTACTTTACAATGACACCATTATCATTAAAATCTGTACAATATTTTGTCTTATAATGCAATTCGAATGAAAACGCAAGCAAAATGCTTGCTTAGGAAAAAAATTGGGGATACTCAAAATTAAATTACAACAAAAAATTCAAGCAAACCAAGGAAACTTTTTTTAATCAATACTTGGTATTGCCTCCCCTTGCCTGTACGACGGCTTGCATGCGGTTCCTCATAGACCCTATTAAGGCTTTGACAAAGTCTTGGAGGATCCCATTCCACTCCTCCTCCAGCGCAATCTTGAGCTTGTTTTTATTAGACGGTGCCGGATTTCTGGCTCGGACCCTCCGTTTCAGCTCGTCCCACAAATGCTCAATCGGATTCATGTCGGGACTGAGGGCTGGCCACTTCATCGTCTCGAGACCAACCTCCTCCATGAATTGCCAAGTGGTTCGTGCTGAATGACACCGGGCATTGTCATGCACCAACATGAAGTCTTCCCCGATATATCCTGCGTAAGGCACAACATGATCAAGGAGAATGTCCTCAATGTATCGTCGAGCAGTCAGACCCCCCCCCCTCCGGCCTCCACCAGGTATGAAAACAAGATCTGTTTTTCCCTCAAGGGATTAGCCAGCCCACATCATGCAAGAACCGCCACCGTACGAGACTGTTTCAGCAAAACAGCACTGTGAAAATCGCTCTCCTAGACGCCGGTAGACCCAGCCTCTCCTATCATTACCATGGAGAGACATTCTGCTCTCATCAGTGAATAGGACGGACCGCCATTGCTCGATGCTCACTTACGGTCAATTTTGGGCCTCTAGCGGGCCATCTTGGAGTGAGGTTGGCTTCCTTTAAGCGTCTTCTGACTGTGCACTGACTAACAGCTACTCCACGAACTTGTCTCAGCTTCTGTTGCAGATCGACGCCCGTGAGATGGCGATTTCGCAGTGAAGTTGAAACGATAAAAAGCGATCGTCCCTCTCAAGATGTGCATCGGCGCCGTCCAGGATGTGGTCTCCGAGTGAAGGTACCAGTTTCCTGAAACTTTCTGAATACTCTTGAGACAGCAGATTGGCTCACGTTTAGTTGACGAGCGACTTCTCGTTGACTGTGGCCTGCTTGCAACAAAGCAACAACTTGTGCGGCGTATTCTGGCATAGTATCCATGGGTTTGTGAAAACAATGAATTAAACTTGCAGAGATGTGTACAGATGAACGTCTGATAAGCGACTGATAAGAAATATCGGTCCACGTGGGATTTTATAGGAGAGTACGGCGCGCAACTGGTGGTTTCCGTTCAGAGTGCATTTTGCTACGCTTACGTTCAGATCACATTCATTTAAAAATATTGTATAGATTTTAATGATAATGGTGTCATTGTAAAGTAAAAACGTTAGGCTTTCAATAAAAAAATGTTTTTTGAAAATCGGTTAAGCCATTTAAAAAATATACGCCTTTTTGTGCGGTCTGAAGGGGTGAGTCGATTTAGCTGCACGGAAGTGTAGTTTATTAATATTCTACCATTTCTCTTTAATAGATAGGCTATCCTTAAATGCATTTTCATAGTAACTGATTTTGGCCAATCTAATTTTTGATTTTAAGTTATTTTGAAGAGTTTTGAGACACTGAAGTTTGTCAGGGGTAGGGTTCTTTTTGCAGGTTTTATAAAACTTATTTTTTTGGCGAATCTCTTTAAGTAGATCCAAGGAAAGCCATGGATTTTTATTTATGTTAGATGTATTAGTCTTAGGAGTGCAGAGTGGCGGGAAATATTTATTGAATCCATTGAAGAAGAATTTGTTGAAGATAGTGACTGCTTCATCCGTAGATGTTGCATCTTTCAACTCTCTTATCCAGTTAATTTTCTGAAGATATTTTTTAAAGTTATTTACATTTTTTGTTGTGCTTTTCCTATTTTTAGTTGTTACAGGCTTTTTAAAAGTAAGGTTTTTAAATAAATTAGAAGTTGTAACTGTAAAGAATATTGGATCGTGATCCGTTATTAAAACGTTCAGGATACCTTTAGATTGTACAGGAAAGTTCGTAAAGATTTGATCCAAAAGAGTGTGAGATGAATGAGAGACAGAGTGACGAGTTGGCGAATCTATGAGAGGGAAGAAAGAGTAGCAATTCAGTGAAGTTATAATATCTATGATTGTTTTGTCATTTATATTGAGAATATTAAAGTCACCTAAGAATATCCCTCTTTTATTGTTGTGGTTAATAAAATTAGCAACTGAAACTATGTAATTGTAGAAGAATTGAAGGTTTCCAGAAGGTGGTCTGTACATTCCGACGAATATTAGATCCTCATTTACCGAACAACAAACACATTCTAAATCTACATTGATAAAAGAGAATTCGTTAAGTTTTGTAATATTGAACTTGTTATTATAATGTAGAGCAACGCCGCCTCCTTTTCTGTGATTTCTATTTATTGAAACTATGGAATATCCCTCAATATTCGGCAAAGTCTGTGAGTTTGTGGCCCAAGTTTCCGTCAGAAGTAGAAAATCAGGAAATTTGTGCAAAGTTTCTAAAGTACCTAGTAGCATGTCCCAATTAGCTGTAATACTACGAATATTTTACGAAAGAATTTTCAGAGAGTCTGGTGAGATAGTTAAGAATGGGTCTTCAATGCTTGCCATAAGGAGAAGGCGGAAGATATGGTTTAAAATTAATGGGTTTTTATTCACTATTCATTGAAAGTTCGCAATGACGTCTGACTTAGAGCGTTATTTAGAGCGAGCCAAGGGATTCAAATAGATGGAGTTGAGAGGTCAAGAAACGAAGTGGAGCAAGTGGAAAGAAAGAGTTTACAGTGTATTATGAGGCCTAAGGAACCACTTGAATAAATTGTTTTTAAATATAGATCTCGAAAACGAAATTGGTTCTTAGTATATACAGTACGAATTAGAAAGTGGGAGAGAGGAGTGGGAGATGAGTTACACTGCGTATCGTTATCGTTTTTTTTTTATATATAATCTTGTGTATTATTATTCTTGTGTTTATTGTGTATTTTGTACATTTTACATCCGTTATATTCGGTTATTTTGCTTTTTTATGTTATTTTCTATTAATTTTATATATTTGTATGTACCAGGTTTATTTCCTTATCCATTAGTTTTTCTTTTTTTTTTTAAAGATACTGTAACTGGGTATATTCCCGTTGTATCTTTACTACAAAATAAAATAAAATAAAATGTCTAAAAGTATCTAAAATATAAAATATAAAATGTATATATATATATATATATATATATATAGTGGTCTTCTTTATTTTAGATTAGGTCTTTTGCTTAATTGCACTGTATAATAGAAAGAAGTGCTGTGAAATGTCAAGCATCTATGTTTATTTTTGTTTTGTGAAATTGAATGAAATGATAAAAATAAACAAACTAACAGGGTACAAGATGAATGTCAAAAATTTTCTATTGGGCAGCACTTACAAAAGAAAAGAGGATACTAGGGAGAGGAAAGCTTATCACAGAAGGCACCTGATATTTTATTTTAATTAAATACCATTCAGTATAATAAGCCAAACATTGCTTTAAAAGAACTCAAAAAAGTGATTATATTCTTTTTTTAAACTAACAAATTATTTGCAATATGTTCAAATATTAATTACTAAAGAAATGGTTTGCTTTTAGTTCACTATCTTTTTCACTGTTGACATGTTTATGCTTATTGTTGTTGTTGTATGTATACTGAGTTGGCTAAAACTTTTTTTTTTTGGTCCTACAAACAGCAAAGTTCTTGCTGTGATTAATTTTTTTTCTGGATAACTAAAAGATAAAAGTTGATTGGTAAGAATTAGGATAAAAGACTGAAAAGGAAAGAATTCAAAATAAGTAAAAGAAGAATACAGATTAAAATATCAAAACATTAAAAATATCAAAAGTAGCATTCTGTGAAATAATATATTTTCCTTGTTAGATGTAATCATTTAACACATACCTGCATCAACCACAGCTTGAGTCTGCTGAGAAGTACCTGCAGAAATATTAGTTAATACACATGCTGCTTCAAACTGTAATGATGGACTGAAAAGAAAATAAATAAACTCGTTTAGTAAAAAAAATAATAAATTTTCTTTCTTTTTTATCCTTCTTTACTATTATAACTTGTTCTACGGCAAGGATTAAAATAAATTTTGAAAACGTTAGTAGTTTCTAACAATTAAACAAATTCCATTTCTTTTGTGAAAAATGCTAGTCATGAAATTATTTTACACTTGTTTCGCCTTTAATATATATAAATCTGAAAATGATGCTATCTGATGCGAAAGCCAACATGGCATAATAGTTTATTTTGTTGATGCAGCTTCTAAGAAACAATTCAAATTAGGAGAGATTGACTGAAACATAAAATGTATAAAGAAAGCATGAGAACATCAATACAACGAAGTTTGTTTTATTATTACAAATTACTGTCACATTTGTAATAACAGTTAAATGTGTGAAATGTACCAAAGTAACAGTCCCAATGAATAGTTATCATTTACTGATGCAAGGAACCAAAGACAATGGTTCGAAGTCAGAATGATAATGAAATACACTAAAAACTCATTTATCTGAAGCAATTTTTAGTATATTTTAAAAATACACAAAAACATTTTTCCTTCGCTTTGATCAATATTTAGTAGCCTACGCAAGCGATTTTGTAACTATTACAGTGTATCAATATTGAAAGGGTTCAACAATTGCTATCTCTTTAACAACACTGTAACTGGACTCTTAACTATGGTAATAGTTTAAGCGCCCACTGTATATTTGCCGAGTGAACTGTACTGGTTGGGGTAACTGTATTTAGTTAAGAATTTCACCCCAAATGTCACGTCTATTATTCAGCCAATGGAACAGGGCTCAATTGAGGCTTTAAATCGTAGATATCAGAAGAAGCAAAATTGTGGAGGAAAATGACGAAATTGACAAAAAAGACATCATGACAATTTTAAAGGAAATTAACATCAAGAATGTGATTTTCATGTCAACAGCTACTTGGGAAGAGATCACACCGAATACTTTAAGGAACTCCTGAAAGAACCTACAGCCAAAAATATGCCAAATTTACCATTATTGTATGATATCTTTGAATGCATTCTTCTCTGCACATTGCTGGAAGAGATGGGCAGGTTTTACAATAATATTAGGTTTCTGTCCTGCCTTCATTAAGCATTTTTGGAATTTTTTTTTTCGAAATCTCACCTGTGGAATTAGGGCTAATTTTATTTTTTTTCGAAGAAAGTGATTCCTTAATACATGATAGGAATAAAAGCGTTGAAAAATCTGGATTCGTTTTGTAAATTATCAGAAATTTACACATTTAATTAAATGCACATTTTCGAAGCATGAGGTTTAAGGGTCTTTGGAATTCGATGAAGACCGAATGTCTAGCGTTTTTAAGATATCGTTTGAAACTGAGAAACTGATTTTGCTAAGGGAAATATTATAAGTAAAAATAACGAAAATTATTGAAAAATTGTAAGAAATTATTCAGATTTTGAGAAAAATAATCAAGAGACGGTGCGACATTAAAATTAATGGATTGCAGAAAAAATTATATGAAAATTATTATTATTATTTTTTTTTAATGTTAACCAGTCCTGTTAGGTGTAATGACATAATTACTCTTGTATTATAGTTGCTGGAAATTTGATGTATGTGATTACGATTAATACAAAAAAAAAATCATTAAAAAAATAATTTATAAAACAATTTATAAAAAAAAACAAAAATTGTAAAATTTTTAATCTATAATTTTTAATTTTACATAGAAATCTCTATATACATTAAGAAGTAAATTTCTCTTTTACTTAGCATTAGGTAAAATTGCCTGAGGGGAATAATTAGCGGCCCCTAGATTACAGCTTGCCTGTAAAACATAGGGGACCGCTCTTGCTGTTATGCTTGCTGGATGTCACACTCTGTAGTGGCCAAACGGTTAGAGATATTAGAATGAAACCTTCGCCATTGTGTTCAGCATCAAAAAAGTAGGTGACCACTCCAAAAAAATCAGACCTCTAGGATTTCTCCCTGACCGGAAGTTGGGGGCCAAAAGTGGTTGCTTCCGATAAAATTTTGTTTATACAATTTTATTTATAAAATTGTGCATATTATGGGGCCGCTTTGCTTTTGACACTGTCTAAAAAGTATTATCTTGTTTTCTATTTTACATTCGTAAAATCTACGGCATATAAGAGATATTTTTAACATAATTTTAAACAGCTTGTAGTAAAAGGAACTTATTGTAAACGTAATTAAACGTTTGGTGTTTAATTTCGTTAATGTAAAATGGCTCACCTGTCATAAAATAGGGGGGAAAAATAATTAATTTAGTATGAGCTCTTTTAATTTGCAAATATTAACAAACAGTGGTGTTTCTTCATTGTTATCATTTTATGTATCCACAAATTTACCCACAAACCATGAAGGTCAAAGGGTTATTGGTTACCTTCGACGTAGGCACCTGTTAATAAGGCAGGAGGGTGCCGAGCGAGTCGCAATTTGGGCGAACTATTATCTCAAGATCGCAGTTAGCCAGATGAGGGTTAGTTTTATCTAGTAAAAACATCGTCCGAAACCATTTTTTAATAACTTTGCCTCTGCCTACAGTTAGCCAAGATCGCAGTTAACCAGATGAGGGTTAGTTTTCAAGACAAACATTACTTTGGTTGCGATAAACGTTCGATTTTATGGATATAAAACAGGAAATTATCTCTGAGGCAGCATCCACCTGTAAGATATTTTCGGGAATAAATTCATAACCTATTTGCAATTTTCTTCTGTATGCTTTTATTTTTGTTTCATTTGTGTGCGCCAGGTAACAGATATACTTTTTTTTTCACTTAATTCATTTCTTTTATCTTTATTTGGATATTTATATTTCCGTTTAACATATAGCTTTCAAACACCGCTGAGGTAATACGAATTTCTTGGTGATAAATTTCATTTATGTTGATTTGATTATTTATTTTTTTCATCGTCATTACAAATATGTTTCTCTCACGGACTTTCTCATATCGCTATGACCCTGGGTTAGTTTCCACGTTATCGGCCATCTTGAAAACAATGCTAGCACAGCCATATTGTAAATCGTTCAGCCTGGACATTTTCAATACCCGTTCGTTTCCTCAAAGAGTTGGAAATATATCTCTTAATTTTCTTAAAAACTACAGCACCAAACTATATTTTTCCATCGATTATATTCCTAGTATGGATTAATGAATCTTTTTCATCCAAAAAGGAAAAAAAAACCCGTCAATTTCGCTGCTGAGATTTCGTAAAATATTATCGCATTTATAAATAATCCCCTCATTTTTAAATATTTCCTTAACAAAATCATCATCTAAAACACTACACTTCTTTCGTTCATACCTGTTAGAAACACTTGACGAAATAGCTGCCATTTTGGTTTCCCTACATTCATTTCGGCTAATTTTTTCAATATTTTAGCAGATGCTCAATAGATGGCGCTAATCGTTAGCAAAAGACACTAGAAATGGCATATAAACGACAACACTAGCATTAAAAAAAAAATCACATTGTTGACAACATATCGACATACGACCAAAAAGGGTTAAAGAAAACTGAAGATGAAGACAGATACAATCATCTAATAACCTACAATTTACTGAAGAGATCTGTACTAAAAAGATGATTAAAGAATAAAGTTCCTTCTATTAGTAATATGAAAAACATTTGGTATAATGACTTTTTGAATCATGTTAAAGTTAATTCAGAAGTAATGAAGTTTTAAACCAATCAGCAAATAATGCATTTTTTAGCTCCTCTGCCGGAATCTATACTACATAACTCCTAAGAAAAGAACTACGCATTTTGTGGGAATGTTACCAAAATCCTGAGAAATTTCTGAGTATATCTTTAAGATAAAGCATATAGTATTAACCATTCTAATTATCAATATTAAGATAGAGGAGTTTGACATGTGCTGGATAGGAAATGTGATGATGAAGATGATCAGCATACAAATATGAAAAAAAATATTTCTTTGTTGGATAGTAAAATGTATTTAAGGTTTTCTTTTATTTTTATTCAGTATGTTACTTTTCTGATTATTTCTGAGATTTGTTTTAAAAACATGGTCAGTTTTATCCAGGATATTTATTATAAAAATTACTGGAGACACACATTGCCCAAATATAAAAAGATTTTATGTTAAAAATCTTAGTTAAAAAATAAATAGAAATTAAAATATTTAAAAACAATTCCTGGACCGTTTCAGGGAGTCACAGCTCCCCATCATCAGCAAGATCCAGGATATTTATCTACTTATTCCACAAATTACTTTTAATTTCTAAATGCCATCATAAACTAATGTGAGTTCATTCACATGCTATCAATGTTATATCATATATCAGGAACCAGAGCAAACAGAATTATAAAGTTAAAAAGAAGAAAAAATATTACTTTTATGCAACAATAGAAAAGCAATCTAAACCTTGAATGTTACTTTTAAACCTTGAATTTTGCTTTTGTTTAAGGATCAGCATGTGGATTAGGAATGCAATTATAAAATTAAAATTTGAAATTTTTATAGTATTAAATTAACACTTACTTATCATAGCACTCTAAACAGTGAACTAAAATTGGTAAAATGCCAGAGTTTATTAAGTCATCTATAGGAGGGTTCCGGTCACATGTCAAATCCCTGAAATGAAAAAAAAAAATAATTAGAAATCTTATTAATCAGAAATACAATCAATGATAACAACTTTACAATTATTGATGTTTTAATTTATAAATAAAATGTTGTTTGGGAAAATTATAAATAAAATGTTATTTGGGAAAATTATAAATAAAATGTTGTTTGGGAAAATTATAATAAAATGTATTCTGTCTTTAGCACTTTAATGATATATTATCTTCATTAATATATAAAACAAACATATTACTTTAAACAAAGTTTGAAATACAAGATGTACAAAGTACAAAACATTTAGGAACTCTACAAATCCCCTAGGTAAAATAAGAGAGGAGAGGAAAAATACAATTTAGACTTAAAAACAATTATTACTGTAATTGTTTTACCATCAATATTTTATTTTCCCCCTATTATATAGTGTGTGCAAAAAGTCAAAATACCTCTGGATAAAAATGTATGCTATGGAGAAAGTTGTATATAATTATAATGTTTCTGGAAATAAGTCAATCAGCGAGCAACAATGAAACAATCACACATGACAATATGCGAGCAATCGAAGAATGGCAATAATCAAAGAAGCAAGCAGTGACGGAAAGTATGACAGTTTTCAGCAGATTCTCGATTGTAGTGTGTTTAGTGATAGCAGTTTGGATTCACAAACGAACGCATACGGAACAAACATTTTCTCAAATTACTACCAATTTTCATCTGCGATTTCAGAAGGCACCAACCATTCATGAGAACATTACTGGCATGGAAATGGAAGACTTTTACTTCAGGTTCCGCGAAGGATTCACATTGGACAGGAATACCGTCAACACATTTGAAAACGTGTTGCAGTGGAAGAATCAATAACGCGATCTCCCGTGAAGTAGATTTATTCTGCTTGATTCATGCTGCTTAAATTGGATATTCTCCGTTCAACCATTAGCGACCACATGGGAAAGGATTTGAAGGTGAAACCTTTTCGCCCATTGGCAGCGAATGAGCTATCAGATGTGGATTTAACATCTGATAGATGTGGCTTTAACATCAGATGCGCGAAGAAGCAGGCAACCTGTTTCTCCTACATTTCCCAACAAGAAAAGATCAACGATGAGTTGTTTAGTGATGAACGTGCTATCTATCGAAGTTCGAAAGATCGGAATGTTTATTTTCTTGATCCATGGAAAATCCACATTTCTTTTAAGAACTAACAAAATCCACTGCACGGTATGATTTGGTAAGCTTCCAACTCAAGAGTTGCAGATTGCTTTGGGCAATGCCTTCACGACTGTGATGCCACAAATGCAACGGAAAATATAATATGTAAAATGAGCATCCTCCTCCTCGAGACGCATCCATCTGTACAGAGACCATGACACAGTGCATGTAGATGTTTTGGATCCATAATAGGCACATTAATTCATTTCAAATCAAGTTTACTGACAGGGGTATATGGATTTTTCGCTACTCTAAAGTTATTTAAGTCAATAGCCATCATCAATATTAAATAAAAATATAAATATTTAAAATATTAAATTATATCATTTACTAATATTTGATATTAAGGAACACTAAGGAACAGGATTTAGTTCCATTGCAATAATTATGTCAGACATTTTATATCAATATTTACTATCAAAATTCTCTTTGCCTGTCTAATTTCACAAAATACTTAAAACTAAATTCAAACTCAAATTATCATGTCAGTAACTTTTAGCCTCCATATGCAGTCAAAATAGGCAATCCTCTGTCCAACCCTATTTACACTGTTATGTGCATTGAGATCCCTCCTTTTTATTGTTGATTCTTTTTTAAAGTTCTCATTTACTGCAAACTTTTTCTTCCCCAAGTTCCCTTGAAATTTTAAGAAAAAATAAGATTTTGTGAGGGTGGGTAGATTATTTGAATAAATACAATACGTCCAAAGACTTCTTTCTTTCCAAGTAATTTTTAAAAGATTCTACAGACTGCTAGAAATACTTATTAAATCTCAATATTACAGTTAATGGTTAAAAAGTGGTAAAACTGTATATTACGGTAACCGGAAGTGGATGGGTTTTTTTTTCTCCTTGTGAAATATGGCTGTTTTGGAAGTATTTCCGGAAGCCGGAACCGGAACTTGACGTCACATGTTAGAAATTTAATAGAAAAATCGAAACCGAATACAAAAAAAGGATCTATTTCTACAAGGAGCCACACTTAATATTTACAAAAGGTTAGATTATCCAGAAAAAGGATCTCTTGCTAGAAGGGCGCACACTTAATATTGACAAAAGGTTAGGGTAGTTAATTGACTATTCGTTAATAGGTTTCACAATAAAAATTAGACCATCCTTAAACGATAGAGAAAAACCTGAATATTTACGAGGAATGCCATTTTGCTGGAAAGGTGCCTCAAAATTAAAGCCACAAGTCAATATTTACGATAACCGCATGCGATTCATTATAACTATTTTTAAGAAAATTAGAAAAGAAAATACCTAACAACCAATTAGGCCTAACCTCTGAAGCATAACATTAAAAAGATAAATTTACCTCCATAAATAAGATAAATGCTGATATCCTGGATATTTTAATGTCTTCTAGGATCATTCTGTAACTATAAAAATCAAAACGAAATCACAGAAAGCAGCAGACATTTCCTAATGACACCATAGTTTCGAATCCACAAAATATGGAGACGCCATTGCCAAAAATATTCAAAAATGAATCTTTTAGTTGAGAACCACGTGATTAATTAGCTAATGTATTCCTATGCCAAGTGAGTTTCCGAAACCGAAACAAACAAAGCCTCCACTTCGGTTACCACATAATGCATTTGAACCTACATTTTTTTAAGTACAAAATAAGATTCTAGCTTTTACAAAACAAAAGTGTATAGATAAAAATGTATTCACTTGCTATCAAATAAATAATATCTATGATTTAGCATTTATAATTTATGGGAGAATTACAAATACCTATCACGTATTTTTCCATCTAGTACCTCAAGGTATCCCCATTTATACATTTAAAATAAATGTATATGATTTAGTTAAATGTAGCTGTGTTGGTCCCTCTTTTAGTATGTCTCACAATTCCATGTTATGATGGCCGAGTGCACCAAAATTCCGTTAACTTTGATCACTGCTAAAGCAACGATCAAATGACATTTTCTGGGCTCGAACGGCTTACGCGCTGATTAGATGGGAAATTTTAGCACCTCGGAAACTGGAGAGTTAAATTTGCTGCATTCAATAAAAAATCTCCCGTCAGCCCCCGCGACAACCAATGTTTAAAGATGGCTTGCGTCGGCCTCGATTGAAACAGACTCCTGTTTTTGACGATGAAATAGCTTTAATATTTAATAAATAATTATAAATAAATATTTTATTAGGGGATAGTTGAAGTTTAGCAGATTTTTTTTTTTTCAAGACACAATTAGACAAAGACACTTATTTTAATATTTAAAAGTACAGTGCAACTTGGATAATTCGAAGCTGAAGGGACCGCTACAAAACTTCGAATTATCCAAGACTTCGAATTAAAGAAGTTACATCTTTTAACTTGAATTTCAGGTCCACTGAATGCTTGAAAAGATTATTCTGTCAATAAGTAAATAAAGAAAAATCATGGTATGAAAGACTTAAACACTATATGTATGTAAACAAAATAAGATTTATATTACATAAGTTACAGTACATATTACATTCAATACAGAAAATTATAGTTTTTCAAAAAATTGTGCAATGTCTGATTGTTTTGTAGAATTCAGTCGCTTAAGGTTAGCAAAATTATCAAGCATGTTTAGTGAACGGAAAATAGCTTCACTTACGTTGGTTTGTACTTCAATGTACCGACGAAATTCGCCCAAATGAAAAAGCGCCTCCGACGATGAAGGGATTGGCATTTCTTCTCCACACCCTTTTCCACCTCGTGAATGACGGCGACATTTTCAGCAAACGTTAAATTCTTGTACACGCATGGTTTACTGAAAGACATGGTGACACTGACAGCAGGGAGCTTGAATGGCGTCTGAAGCGTCACGTGTCGAACGGTGGCGGGAAGGGGATTTTAGTTGTCACGTGTCGAATTTCTTAACGATGAAACGCCAAAAAGTCGTTATGGTTCGAAATTTTTTATAAAAAACTTCGAATTAAGTTAGTTGAACTTCGAATTATCCACGATTTTTTAATATTGATTTAATATGAAGTTCAAGGGACCAAGAGAAATCTTCGAATTAACCACGATTTCGAATTAAAGACGTTCGAATTATCCAAGTTGCGCTGTATATCTTTTATTAAAAGTATTTTAATACTTGAGATTCGAGATTGTATATCCTCGAATTGCATTCAGTAATAAAATAATTAAAAGTTCTTTGATAATTGAAATAGTTCTGTATAAAGTTTATAACTGGAAACAGGTTGAATATTCACACACTCGTTGAATTCAATTCACTGTTTTCTTCGTAAAATAAATATCAGCTCGATATTTATTTTTTTTCTTCTTAACTGGAACTGGATATAAATCATTAACACTTGAAGACAGGAAAATATTTTCTTCCACACTAATCACTTTTGGAGCACTGAAACGAAATATTAATATGCACTAAATTTAATTTGAATTTATCACTGTATTTCAAATTCACTTTGCACTGAATCACTAAATAACACTACTTAGATATCGCAACTCCTCTTGATAATTAACGACCATTAAACCTTTTAATTATCGTGCTGATTTAAGTCTTTAATAGTTGTCTTCTGTTAAATTCAATTTCCTTGAATAACTAATTCTTCTCCAATAAATAAGCTTGCATTTATTTGTTAAATAAAAGTCTTTACTTACAGCTTTGAAGTATCTAGTTGTTTGAATCTTCATAGTATTCTTCAGGTAACGCTCGTTCCTGTAGCACATAATTTGAATCCCGTTGATAATGAAGTTTGCTTCAACTCGAAGACCTTCTATTTCCAACGTTATGAAGAATTCAAAAATTGGATTTACAACGACGTTTTGTTCACTTACAGTAACTTCGGTTCCGTTCAGCGAGGATATGATTTGCCTCATCAGCTGATTGAAGTTTTTTCCCACAATTCCGTTCGTTGACTAGAATAGTTGAACTTCGGAATTTTCCACGTTGCCGACTGCAATTGCCTCTCTTCGTGACCGCAAAAGTTTGGTTGACTATTTGTACCTTTCTTCTCAGTTTCACCACGATGTGTTTAAGCATTTGCTGTCTTCACTCTTCGTTTTTTAGCCTCTGATGCTGATATAACTTATGGCAACTTCTCTGGTGTTTCGAAATAGTATTCGTCGTTGTGTCGACTGCAGTAACGTTTGGCTGCTCCTGCCTGCCAAGACGCGAGCCAATCACTCCTTCACCAAAACTGTCAAAACGAGGTTCTGAGCTTTCTTAAATAGCCATTTTGATGATGACGTCGCAGTATTCAAATTTAGCATTTACATAATTAGACAAATTTTATTTCAAGCCTTCGTAATTAATTAATTATTTATTTTTATAATAGTTACTAAAATAAATTCTCTACATATTTAATAAATTTTTATTAAATATTCCGAAAATAATGTTGAATAAGTTTACTTACTGTGAAGATTCTTATCAGGACATACCAGCGACAATAAAAAATTATGTCCTAGTGTATTGTTTCTACTTCATGGTGGCTGCCATTTTGGAACATACTGCGCCTATGCACAGAAATCCGGAAGTGACGTTCATTGTTGTTAGCCAATCGCAGCCACTTTTATAAATACATTTCGATGTTTAGCGAACATCAGTAAATGACTCGCGAAAATTCTTGGTGCACAGGACTGTTATTCACTACCGCTTCCATAACTAATGACTGCTTCGTTTTCTGGTTGGTGCACTTGGCCATGAATCTGCTATTGCAAGTTTGGAATTGTCACCGTAATTTTCTATTGTTTACAAACGATATGCTTCCATGTATTAATTATGACGCTTTCTAGGTGAAAAGGTTGTAGTTAGATGTAGTTACATAGTTAAATAATAATAAGCTATGTTGATTTGTAAAGAATAGAAAGATTTCAAAAATGATTCAGTTTAAGATTTTTTACTTCTTTTCAGGATGAATATTTCCAATTGGCTTGATTTGAGGCCCAATTGAGGAAAACAAAATATCATTCACAGTAAAAGTTATAACTTCTGATGTAAGATTTAATATGCTGCTGTCTCGTAAACTGTGCCAAAGAAAAATAACAATGACACTTACAGTTTTGGAAGATAAAGACAAGTAGCATACCATGTAATGTGAGATTTAAAATCTTGACTGTAATTTCAATACCAATGCCAACGTAATAAAAAAACATTCAAAATAAGTCAATTAGTTTTCTGGGAAGAGATTGTTATTTACAAATATCAAAACTTATTACCTCCCTTCTTGCATTTCAAATTAATACAGAATGTCAATGCTATTGTTATGAAAAATACTATATTTCTTAATATATTAAAGAATAAAATTATGTTGCCTTCAATAACTAATTTATTTACAGTTGTAATAGCTTTGACTATTCAGCAGTCTTAAGGCCCCTCCACACTTAACTGCATGCATGACAAGCCTGCTTGTCAAGCAGGCTTGTGTGTGTATGGAAAATTTGCTCAAGCATTGTGCTTGAAGAAGCGGCTTGATGATTGATCGAAATTTCATCTGCATGCTTGACAAGCCACGGCTTGCGCATGCGTGGAGGGTGTTTGTGCAAGCAAAGGTCAGTTGCGACTCAGCTCTCGGCCGAGACGCATCTCGCCGTAGTTTCCTTTCCACCATGGCTAGTGATCTGCGGAAAGGACATAGAAGTTTTGGAAGAATTCATTTGGGTTTACCAAAGTAATCCTTGTCTCTGGCGGATAAATCTAAAGATTATCATGATAAGGCTAAGAAAGAAGCAGCGTTTAAAATGTTATTAAGAATATATAAAAACATTGATCCAGGACCGCGATATCGTTGTGAAGAAGATAAACAGCTTCCGAACGAATTACAGAAGGGAGAAGAAGAAAATTGAAGACTACCACCATTTCAACAGGGAAGGAAACTGATAGACATTTTAAATGTTATTTCCTGTAGGTTTCTAAGAATTCACATTATTTAATTTTATAAAAATTAAAAAAAAGCCATTTTCTTTTTGTTACTGATAATTAAAATTATATTTTTAAAATAACTATGTCTTCTTGCAGAAGAAGGAACCTCGTGACAAAAGCTTTGAATAATTACAACAGGAAATTTAAATAATCTATTGAAAAGAGGCCACCAAACATTTATAAAAATGGATGTATTTCAAAAACATCAACAATGATGGTGCCTGGAGTTTAGATTTGTTTGCGACATTTCGCAATAAAATTGAGTCAAATTGAATTACGAAGATCGCGCCACCCTTTCACAGGGAGGAAGTGTTAGCAGTTGGGAAGATTTATTTTTCAAATTAATAATTTAAACAACAAAATTAGAAACCAGGGCAGCACAAGAATAAATTAATTGCTCTTCTGATTCAATCATCGGAGGGAATCGGGAACGGCCGTTTCATCCTGCATGGGACTCATCAGCCCGATCCGATGATGGAATCAGAAGAACAATTTATTTATTCTTGTGCTGTCCTTGTTTTAATTTTGTTGTTTTGATTAAAACTTCCAGCACGTTAAATTTATTTCCTAAGGTAGGTTCTCCTTCCTAATAATATTTTTTTTTAGTCGGAATATAAGTTAAATGTAATATTCTAGTATGCGTTAAAACTACTCAAATTAGTGAAAATGAACAAGAAATCTTTAAATTCAGTGATCAGCCGCGTTTAAATACTTATGGATCTTCGCCTGGTAGCGTGGCCGATCATTAATTAATTCATTATTCATTAATTATGACAATCATTAGGATATATTGCTACCGGTGTTTGTGGCAATGGGTTGACTATCCACTGAACTCCGGTGGCCGGGGGGAGAAGTTTGATAGGCGAAAGTAATTCTTCACCTGCGTGTATCTTTATTAACTTCAAACTTTATTGAACTAATGCAGAAGTGCTAATACTAAAGTCAATGAACGCTGAAATGCGTCCAATCGGTATTCAACAGGGATTCAACAGGGCTACAAGGGCTAAACGTATCTTCTCCGAAGTTTCTTCCCGGAGTCGCTCCTTGAAGTACACACGTCTCTGGATTCTGCGGCAACAGGTTCGTCGGTAACGGCTAATGATGTCTTCTCCCGTAGTCTTTCCTCAAAGCACGAACGTCTCTGACTTCTGCGGCAAACAGGTTCGTTGGCAACGGCTTAGGATGTCTTCTCCCGTAGTCGCTCCTTGAAGTACGAACGCCTCTGGATTCAGTGGCTGGAAACCACTAGTGACACTCGGCCCGCAAACTAACTGCTATCTCCCGGACTGGGAACTCCTCGTGGCACTGCGCCACCAAATAATCTGCTAACTCCCGGGCTGGGAACTCCTCTGGCACTGACCCTCCAAACGATCTCTTCTCGCTTTCACCGGTTGGAGAACTCACTTGCGGCTGGCTGCCGCCAAACGAACTGAGCTGCCTCTTCCCTGGGCACCTGCCCCGACACAAACTGCTTTCCTCCGGACTGGAGACCTTTTCTTGGCTGTCTATCACAAACGACCTGCTTAAGAAAGGCTCTGCAGCCCCATATAACGCAGAAGGCTGCCTCGATTTCAGCCCTGGACTGTTCAACTTCTCATAGGGAGGCCAGGTTGGATGAATCGATTCTCTGGACGGGAGGGTGGTCAAATCAACCGGTAACAATATTTTCAATTCATTCAGTAAGTTAATTTGAGAATAGGTTTTTCTTTTCAGTAACCAGCCTTTACACCATATGCCACGTTTCTTATTTCGTGTTTTTCTTTTTAAAATCAGGACATACGCAGCCAAAGCAAACGCAGCGTTGTCCGAAATCGACACATCTCAAAGCAAAAAATGAAGTTGTTCAAGCATGCTTGCGTAGTGTGGTGGCGAGGGGATATTTGTGCATGCTTGTCAAGCATGCAGTGAAGTGTGTAGGGGCCTTTATGGGAAAAAGGATCCAACTGTGAGAAAGGTGATAAATCATTTTAAGCAATGTTCAACAAAATTGTATATCAGTATATAGAAAATTATATATCTACATATAATAATAAAATGGTAAAATAATATATTACCTTGCAGCTTGGATTGCACCCAGCTTAACTCCTGGTTGATCACTATTTGCATTTTGCACAATAGTTTTCAAATTTGTATGATTGAGATCCTCAGCAGCTTCGGCTTCGTCAGTTGAATTTGATTCATCTCTTTTACTTTTTCGTAATTCTACTGTTACCTCTTTTCTGTGTCTTTGCATTTCCTATTAAAATAAAAAAAAACACAAATGTTAAATTACGGTGGTCAACATTTAAACGAACATTTACTGTCTGATGTTCTGATTACAATTGCAGGTACAGTGATGCTCTTCTTTGTTTAGCCATCAACAATTACCAGCCTATTCTAATATGGGGCATTTTATCAATCTGCCATTGAAAACTTCTTTAAGCCAATCAGAAATACAAAAGTCAAATAAGTCATAAATAAAAAATATTAATCAGTTTATAAAAAAAATAATAATAAATAAATATTGCTGAGAATCTACATATATCAAACTATTGTTCAGTACTTCAAAATTATTTTCATAAACCAATGATAGTTCGAATAGTTATTAGATCACTTTTCAATGAATCTAAACAATATTATCTATTTCTGTGTACTTGTTACTTATACTTTTTGCAGTGAAACATATCTTTTAAATGATTTATTTTAAAATACCATCTCATTTTTGTTAATCATGTAAATTTCTTTCACTTCTGGTAAATTCTCCTTGTAATTATTACAATAATCTTTAGGGAAAACCGGCGTTTTTTTCACTTATCAGAATAATAAAAAGACAAGCATACTTCCATCTTATTAATAAAACATTTTAATAGCACATATAGATGTAATGCTGATTTGAAAATTATATTTTTTTTCTTATGCAAACTTTTACAACAATCTCTAGCTCTCACAAAGGTGAATTCCCTAACGAATTCACGTTATATCTGAAGAAAATAGTAGAGATTGTAGAAGCCTATTTAAATCTACCAATGACTATGACTGAATTTCGAAAAAACAGTACTGTTATATATAACTTATATTTGATTCCTGGTAAGTTTTTGACTGTTAAAGATAAAAGATCATAATTTATATATAATATTTGAAATTTCATTTTACTTTACTTTATTTACTTAATAATCTTCCATCTTTTGCTTACATGAAAACTCAAAAGAATCTAAATAAATATCGGGTGGTTACAATTAATGTTCCCTAATTCTGCACGGTCTTGAGACCGCATTATTGCACGTATAGGAATGTAACTTTGCATATAAGCTATGTAGATCACGGGGAAGAGAATTCCAACGAAAAAAAATAGTTCTAAAATTGCCAGCAGGTGAATAAGTGGCGCTGCAAGATCATAAACAGACGACGGGAATTCAATATTTTAATGCTTTTAGAATGACTATTCAATATATCCACCGTCTGCGTCGATAACATGCTGGAAGCGCAGGACAGCGTGCTCAACAGTAGGACGAAGAGTATCTCGTGAAATAGCTGATATATTTGACATTTTTATTTGTTTCCGAAGTTACAGATATGCCATTACTGCAGATATTCAAAAAATGTATCGTCAAATCAAAGTGAAAGATGATGATTGCCATTTGCAGTGCATCCTTTGGAAGATACATCTCATAAACTTATCAAGATGTACAAGCTCAATACAGTGACATATGGAATGTCAGCAAGCCTCTTTCTTGCAACTCGTACTCTCAACTTAGTGAAGATGAATGCACTGATGATCCAAAAGTAGCATCAGTCATTCGACACAATTTTTTTGTGGATGATCTTATAACCGGAGATGATGAACTTCAACCTGCACAAGCTTTGTGTGAGAATATATTCAATATTTTACAACGTGGTGGTTTTAAATTATGTAAATGGTCTTCAAATGATCGGAGTGTCCTGAATCAGCTGCCTAAAAAATAGATGAGAATAAATCAACATTCAACATTGCTTCTGATGATGCAGTCAAGACATTAGGATTGAGATGGAACACGAAAGAAGATTACTTTACATTTAAGGTATCGGAATTCATACATCTAAAGGCAATTAAACGCACAATCTTATCTCAGACATCGAAACTGAGCCTAGCAGATGGAAAACTTTCATTGCAAACACAGTAGCAAATATTCAAGAAATATTTCCTGCACATCACTGGCATCATGTTCCTACAAAACTAAATCCAGCAGATGTAGCTTCCAGAGGGATTCATGCTGGCCAATTAATAAATTGTAAAATTATGGTGGCATGGACCTTCATATTTGCAAGATGAACCTTCCCAATGGCCAAATCGTGTCATTCCTACACAAGGAGACAATATTGAAGGAAGGAAAAAAATAAAATTTTTCTCACAGGTTATAACAAGTGATGATTCTTTCTTGAACAAATATTCTAATTTAATTATAACAAGTGATGATTCTTTCTTGAACAAATATTCTAATTTAATTAAAGTTAAACATGTGATAGCATATTGTCTTCGATTTGTATTTAATGCCAGAGCTTGTAATATTGCGCCAAACAGAAGATCTTCATCCAGCTAAATTGGAATGCTGCTCTTCTGACCCTGGTAAAAATGGCACAAACTGAACACTTTGCTAAATTAATAGGCAACTTAATCAAAGGTAAAAGGCCCAGTGGATTTGATTCTTTGGCTCCGTTTACTGACTCAAATGGTCTTATCAGGGTGGGCGGAAGATTGCGACATTCATCATTACCTTATGACACAAAGCATCCTCTGCTTTTGCCAAAACATCACAGACTCACTGAACTGTTCATAGAAGACAGTCATCGCAGATGATTCACTCAGGTAATGAACTGATATTAGCTCATTTGCATCAAAGATTTTGGATAGAGGATGGGAGAAATACTGTTCGATATTATGTATATCGATGTCTTAAATGTTTCCGTGACAAAGCAAAGACAATGGAACAGCCAACGGGACAGCTACCTAGACAACGTGTTGAAGGTCATCAAGCATATCGTGAAACAGGAGTCGATTATGCAGGTCCATTTCAGGTTCGAACAACGAAACGCAGAGGAGGAAAAATATTCAAGGATTATATTGCAATTTTTATTTGTCTTGCATCAAAGGCAATTCATATAAATTCATATAGAATTGGTAAGTGATTTAACAACTGAAGCATTTATAGCGGCATTGCGTCGATTTCCATCAAGAAGTGGAAAGTGAAGTGAGCTTCATTCTGATAATGGTACTAATATTGTGGGAGCGGACAGACAACTAAAAGAGCTGCAAAAACTATTACAGAATCAAGATCATCAAACCACAATACATAAGTTTTTAAGTGACGAAGGAATCAAGTGGGTTTTCATTCCTCCAAAGGCTCCTCATTTTAGAGGTCTTTGGGAAGCTGGAATAAAATCAATGAAGACTCATCTCCGCCGTGTTATTGGTGAAACTATTCTCACTTTCGAGGATTTATACAGAGTGCTAACTCAGATAGAGGCGTGCCTCAATTGACGTCCATTATGTGTTTTATCATCAGACCTTCATGACATGCCAGTGCTTACTCCTTTCCCA
>JAFIDM010095301.1:185545-195990 GCA_023159025.1 Thereuonema tuberculata | reverse complement strand
AAAGACTGAAAAAACAAAATTGGCTATAATTAATGAAATTACTTTAACGTGCGTCAATTATTTAATAAACATAATAAAATTAAGCCACCGCACAAGACTAAAATTACAAAATTACACAATAAAACTCACAAATGCAATCGATTTCGCCATAATGAAATGATATGGCATCTTCGGGCAAAGATAAGTACATAAGTAATTACAAAAGTTCAGTCTTTATATATAAGTATCAATCAGTATGCAAATATCTTTCCATGAGTTTTACTGTGTAATTTTGTAATTTTAGTCTTGTGCGGTGGCTTAATTTTATTATGTTTATTAAATAATTGACGCACGTTTAAGTAATTTCATTAATTATAGCCAATTTTGTTTTTTCAGTCTTTATTTCCTTATTCAACCCACAATAACCAGACTTGGACAATAAAAAGGAAAAAAAAAAAAAAAATCATCTGCTTTGAGACTTTAGACACCCCTTCCTGCCAGCAATAGTGAACTTCAACGATATTTGCATACTGATTGATACTTATATATAAAGACTGAACTTTTGTAATTACTTATGTACGTATCTTTGCCCGAAGATGCCATATCATTTTATTATGGCGAAATCCATTGCATTTGTGAGTTTTATTGTGTAATTTTGTAATTTTAGTCTTGTGCGGTGGCTTAATTTTATTATTTTTATTAAATAATTGACGCACGTTAAAGTAATTTCACTAATATATTTTTCATTAGGTGTGATTTATTGATATTTTACTGAAATTGTACATTAAAATTAATATTATAATCCTTTATTATTTTACAGATGATTCTTCTCCGGTAACTATTTAAGTATTTTATATATTGTAAATAATTTTAAAATATAATTTAATCGTTTATTATCTTATTTGTACTATAATTTGTTAGTATTTGCTATTTAGCTTCGTAATTTATTTCAAGTTAGATTTTAAAGTCGATATTTTTTTATAATTTCTTTTGGTAAAAATAAAAGGTTTAATATCAAAATCGAATACATGTTCAAGAATGACACTTTAAAATAAATATTTTACCTACTAATTTTTCCTTCATATATTTCAGGGTAGACTGCTTAAAGGTCTCTTCAATTTCAACAACTTCAATTCCAAATTCAAACTAAAAGGATAAAAGAAATTCCGAGCAATGTATCCCTCTTTTAAATAATGGAATCATCTGTTGGATATGAATTCATTTCAATTGCAAAAAACAAAAAAGCAAAACAATAATCTAAACTAAATATATGAGAAATTGACAGTTTGAAAAAAAGTTATGTAAATTATTTTGCTGAGTTACATTTATTTCCCTATTGAAAAAAATTCTAAATTATTGATCAATAAGTAAATATTAAAAATTGTTTAATAATTGAAATAGTTCTGTTTTGGCTTTATTTTATTGTGGTTTCCACTGGTTTCACTTTTTTGCCCTAAAGAAATACAATTCTTTGATCCTTATTCTTACAATGGACCGACATACTCCAAAAATCTAATCAGATCTAGATCCTTATATTAAACTCTTAAAAATAAATTTTATTGTAGATCGGTTAACTAATTTCCGAGTTATCTAAATTTCTCAATCACTGTCTACACACAAAAATTTGTCTAAATGCGTTCCAAGGAAAAAGTGATATAACAACGACTAAAATCGGTACATGGATATTCAACACAATTCATGTCCTGTTTTATTTGTAAGTTTTAAAGTTAAAATAATTTGATGTAATAAGGAATCTATCTGGATGTCGCTTGCATGACGCTCTACTTTTTTATTACTATTACATTATCAAAAGATAAAAAACAAAAGTGGCTTTAATATTACTGATTATAACAGATAAAACATATGTTTAATTAGTGTGGATGAAAATAGATTGAGAGAGATTTTAAAAATCCGATTCCCTGTCCAATATTGGTGAGCACTGACTAGTCAGAAAAATAATGGAAAATTGGAGTCTTATCAATACTGAATCGTCTATGCTGAGATCGATTATGTTACAATAGGAACTTACTCACAAATGGTTGAGATATTTAAATGAATGGCATCACCGTAGAATGACAACTGCTTGAATAAAGGAGGTATTATCGTCAGGTGTGTTCATAACCATATTTTTTTCCAATTTAAAACATCCCGTCCTTCATTTTATCTTCATTTTTACTTTTTTTGATTTCATTGTTTTTCTTTTTTTCCCTTCAATCAATTTTTAATTTTTTTTTTATTCTTCCTTTATTGTTTAAATTTCATTTAACCTTTTATTCATTTTTCCTTATTTTTTTTATTTTATTTGACTTTTCATTACGACATTATTTGTTTATGTGTTTGTGTGAAAGAAAACTTATCTTTCAGTATCTTCCATTTCACACTGAAGGCCTAAATAGATAAAAGCATTCCTGAATCCATGTTTTCAAAATGGCAGCGCCCATGTTGCCGATTTAGGCCTAGGACAAAATCTCGTGAGTGATTCAATTATCTGTGTTTTCAAGATGGCAGCGCCCATATCGCCGATTCAGGTTTAGGACAGAAATCTCGTGAGTAATTGTTAAACAATGATAAGCGCGCGAGCGGCCCATTGTTACGCAATTAACGAGTCCGTGCTAAGTGCATTTCGGAGAAGAAAAGCCACGCTTCAGATCGGCAGTTCGTTGGCAGTCTCGGTGCGGAGTGGATGTATTCCTGGTTTTCGCACAAGGCAGTTCGTTGGCAGTCTCGGTGCGGAGTGGATGAATTCCTGGTTTCCGCACAAGGCAGTTCGTTTCCAAGTTAGCTGCAGATAGGATTTGTTCCTTATTCGCTGAAGTGCAGTTAGTTCCAAGTTCCCAGTGACAAAGATTAGGATCCTCTATCACTGCGTTATTACGATAGCTGTGAAGTGATCAGCTATAGTGAAGCCGTTCGTTACCGCAGTGTGAAGTTCAAAGTTCCGTACTGCAGAACTCCAGTTTCTAAGTGAAAAGCTGCGATTAGTGTGCTTCTATTATTGAGAAGAAATCCCGATTGATTCTCTCAATAAAAACTGTGAAAGACAATGCTTTAAAGACGTATTCTCGTTGAAAAGCCATTTGGACGAAGATCGCTGTTCCATTTCGAACGTGGGTCGCCATATTGGATTCTAGGAGAATTACCGATCTACGACGTGGATGTCCGAAGTTCCAGTTCGACGGAAAGCAGAAATATTACCCAGTGAGTACTGTTTTATTTCAGTGAGTTTCGGACTCTCTTTGTCCAAGCCCAGAAGTTTTAAGATTAACTTTTAACCGAAGAATTGAGACTCAGGCAAGCGAGCCGAAGACGGACTTTCGATTAACTCGCACAGATAATATCTAACTTTAAAGCATTAAGTAATTAACGTTATAGAAATAGAAATGTATTTCTAGTTTATTTATCTTTTGAAATTCTCTGTGAGAGATTGTATTCAATTTTAAAGTAAGATTGTTTTATTAAACGTTTTATTGTTTTGTTACACTTTCGCATTAATTTATTTTACCTTCCTAATTAAGCCTTGCATAGTCGGAATCATAGTAGCTCTCCAGTTAGCGATAAACCTCTGCCGAGGGAATTTAATTCGGATTATTTTTCCCCTCGTTAATTTATGGCGTAACGCCACACTTGGTTATGGTAGTGGCGTAATGTAATGTAATCCTCACACAAAGGGTTATTGGCCGTATTAATTAATAAACACAGTTTATTTGCCCATTCATTTCTGTATTACCTACATACTTTTATTATTTTGTAAATTTTAATTTTGTTTTTATGTGACTCTCCATCTTCAACAACACAATGGAACTTTCCCCCCTTCCCTCCCCCGATTTCATCTTTGTCTCTCATGAATTTTCCCATAATTCTATTCATTCCATTGGTTACGTTAACCACATGGTCAATCCCGGAGATGCATAAAAGTGATACCCTGTCCTCTCCCTCTTCAAGCTGAAGATAACCCACCATTTAGGAGATTGAAACTGTTAAGTATTTTTACCTTCCCAGGTTTTTAACTTGTACATACAATTCGTTTTTAAATATGTGTGCTCACTATTTTTAAACAATTACTTAAGTCTAGAAAGATTTTCAACCCGCATACATTAAAAGGATCTTCTAACTTATTTATACTTTCTTCTTGATCTAACTATTAAAATAAGTTGGAATGTGAACTTACCTGAGAATTTGTCTCTAGCCTTTTACACTTGTTGTTTACATGTTCCGATTGATTCAAATCATGTGGAAATAATTTATACATAATGTCTTTACTTTTATTGGCAACTTGCTTTAATTCAAAATAACAACTCTGCGATTTATACACACAATAAAAACACTTATATTTATTCCTCATATTCCTAACTCCAAAAGGGATATTTCGCAGATATCCTATCGTTCTGCTTCTTCAAGCAAAATTACAACTTCCTAAGTTTTGAAGAAACAGTCTAGATATAATTCACAATTAAACAAACAATCCAGTTACAATTCATTAATAATCTAAAAGCACTGTACCGCCGATATATTATATATAATAAAGAATATAATACATCATATCTAAGATCGTAGAAAAATTACAGTGTATTTCATAAAAATTTTCCAACTCATAATGAAAAAATAAAAGATAATTGGTTACTATTAATAAGCAACCCCTATCCTCGTTCGAACATGTAAAGTTTTGGTTTAATCCTTAATTATTTATTTAAATCTTGTTCAATTTACGAAGATGTAATATAGATTCAAGAAACAGAACGAAAAGATGTCGTTTGGCTTTGGAGTTGATAGGAGGAATAAATATAAAAATTTGCATTAATGTAATAACGCCTGAAGGATTATTCTTATTTTTCATCCCATTTTTCTCATTTCCATGAAATACGTTAATCTTTTGCATATTTAGAATCTATTATTAAAACCAGCATTAATGATATAAATTTTATTGACTTTTATTGACCTCGGTTCCAATTCGTATATCTACTTTTTTTTCTTCTTGTCTTAATCGTTTTTCTCTATGTCCGAGTGGATTTTTTTTTCTTGTTCTTTTTATTTTGTTTCTAACTTTATTTGTATTTTCCTTATCTTAATGTACATCCTTTTTATTATTATTATTTTAAAATTTTGCTATTATGGGTCGCCCTTAAATTACGCTTTAGCACAAAATTATATTCACTTGCTTGAGAAGTTACTAAAATCGAAGAATCGTATTTTATTATATTGAATATAATGAAATTGAATAGTACATAAAATTAAACACAATTTGATTGTGGTCGAAAAATAGTGGAGACTAATGTCGATGTTTGGGCTTAATGTAGACATATTTCTTTACATTTTTATTTACACTAAATATACTAAGTTGATGGCTACCAAAAACATGTCAAAGCAATAAAATCCCTCGAGGTCGGATTCTGAACGCACGCAAGGCCAAAGATTTCTCTTCGGTCCGTCATTGGGAGAGGAAGCCAATTAGCGTGAAGCCCTCCGGATCAGCCAATCACAGTGAAGTTTAACTGATCAATCCTGGAAGGTGTTCGACTTTTCAACTGCATCAGCATACTGCATAAATAAGTTTCAAATTCACTGACAAACCTGCATAAACAGCACCGGATTTTTAACATTTTTTTTTTTTTTAAACTTTTAATTTTTTTTGTTTTTGTTTTACACGTCTACATAGGTAAAATTTTTCTTCGAATTAATTAATTCATATTAATTTCAAGTAATTATCCATTTATTATTAGAGACAGAATAATGGATTCTAAGCAAAATCAGTTTATCCAATGAATAGAGGTGTTTTACCTTACAAAATGTCCGGTTGTTCTAATTTTTTGATATATTGTCTAGGATGGTTAGTAAGTGTTCAAAATGCATAATGCACAATTCCTCCCCCGCCGCGCCCGCCGCCATCGTAAAAAAAAATAAAAAATAATTGATACTTTCTTTAGATTTTCGCTTTTAATGTCTGTTTGGTGCATTTTAGCTACAAAAAAGTTCTACGCAATGTTGTAGAGAATACAATTTCCTACAATATGGTTTTTAAACTTTGTTTCTAGGACTAATAACTTCGGAGATACGCACTTTTTGAAAAAAAAAAAAACCGCAATTTCCAGAAATTTGTAAAACTTCTAACTTTAGGACTCTGTAATTCAGATATGGCCTATTCTAGAGAAACAAGTATCAGAATAAAATGTGTAGGGAATTTAATTTCCTACAAAACGCATGTACAGCTTTATGAATCAACCCTAGGAGTGGGGGATAAAAACAAAATCAAGAACAACGGAATATTGCTGGTTTTTGCTATTGTGACGCACTAGTCCATCAAATACAGACCAAAGGGGGATACCTTACAAAAGGTCCGGTAGTTCTAATTTTTTGATATGTTGTCTAGGATGGTTAGTAAATGTTTAAAATGCAAAATGCACAATTCCTCCCCCGCCGCGCCCGCCATGCCCGCCGCCATCTTAAAAAACCAAAAAAAAATTGATACTTTCTTTAGTTTTTGGCTTATAACTTGGTTTGGTGCATTGTAGCTACAAAAAAGTTCTACGCAATGTTGTAGAGAATACAATTTCCTACAATTTAGTTTTTAAATTTTGTTTCTACGACTGACAGTTACGGAGATATGTTTGTTTTGAAGAAATAAACAAAAACGCCCTTTCTGGAAACTTGTCAAACTTCTAACTTTAGGACGCTGTAATTCAGCTATGGTCTATTCTAGGGAAACAGGTATCAGAATAAAATCTGTAGGGAATTTAATTTCCTACAAAATGCAAGTAAATTTTTTGACCCTTCGGAGAGTGGGGTAAAAAAAAAACAAAAACAACGGGATATTGTGGTTTTTGTTATTGTGACGCACAGAATATCTAAAAAAAATTCACCAATTTCCTTCCAGTGTTGGCTTGAAATTGGAGCGTATACCAACCCTACTTGAGTTTCTGACATGAAACTGTAGATGCTGACAAGTTGATAGTTGCCACAGCTAAATGCCTTTCCCCCACGTACGACGCCGTCGTCATTGTCGGTGAAGAAATTGACCTACTCGTCCTGCTGACTGGCACAACACCTGCGATCAGCAATGTCTACCTCAAAAAATCAGCGAGAGGGAAACAGCCCGACGCAATCTACTCCGCCTTCTCCTATAAGTTCAACTCCACAGGCTGTATCTTGCTCCTGCACGCAATATCGGGCTGCGACACTACTTCAACCATTTTTGGGTTTGGAAAGAATAAAGTCTGCCAACTTTTTAGGAAAGACCCATCATTGCTGGAGAGGCGGAGCGGTTCGGGAACCTTGCTGCCACTCCCCACGAAATTTCAGCATCAGGGGAGAAAATCTTGGTATCCCTATATGGTGGCAGAAACGAATAGTCATTGAGTCACTTCGCGACAGCAAATTCATGACCAGTACCACCAAGCTCAATCTGGCTAAACTACCTCCGACCACTGACGCAGCACATTTCCACTTCCTGAGTTCATACCAGCCGGTCATGGAGTAGATTGGGATTTGCCAAAGACCCGATCGAGTGGGGCTGGTGTAGAGGAGCTCGAGGACTGGAACCCATCAGGATGAGTAGTGACGCTGCTCCTCCAAATCTGCTTAAGACCATCTCATGCAGATGCACAACTGGCTGTATGGGGGCGTGTGGCTGTAGAAAGGCGGGTCTCATTTGTTCCGCCCTACGCAAATTCTGTGCTGGCCAAGAATGTGACAACAGGAATGAGGTCCTCGTCGACGACGAAGACGACGACGATCGAGTAACTTCGCCATTTGACGAGAATGAAGACCCCGACTTCATTAACTCACCAACTATAAACGAGCGAAGCGGATGTAAATTTGTTTTATTTTCAGTTTTAGTTCAAATAATATCGATTTTGGTATGATTAATGCCTTTTGTTCTTACTTTGTTTACATACATGCATCTTTAAAAAATGTATCTGCTGTGTTGGTGGGATATTTTAAATTGAACATCCGCTCTCACCAGTAGGTATTCCAGTGAAACAGTACCTGCCTCATGAGCATTGCGCTGTAACATGTCAGAAACTCAAGTAGGGTTGGTATACACTCCAATTTCAAGCCAACACTGGAAGGTAATTGGTGAATTTTTTTTAGATACTCTGTGCGTCACTATAACAAAAACCCCAATATTCCGTCGTTTTTAATTTTTTTGTACCCCAGTCTCCGTAGGGTCAAAAAATTTACATGCGTTTTGTAGGAAATTAAATTCCCTACACATTTTATTCTGATACTTGTTTCCCTAGAATTGGCCATAGCTGAATTACAGCGTCCTAAAGTTAGAAGTTTGACAAGTTTCCAGAAAGTGCGTTTTTGTTTCTTTCTTCAAAACAAACATATCTCCGTAACTATCAGTCCCAGAAACAAAATTTAAAAACTAAATTGTAGGAAATTGTATTCTCTACAACATTGCGTAGAATATTTTTGTAGCTAAAATGCACCAAACAGACATTCAAAGCGAAAATCTAAAGAAAGTATCAATTATTATTTTTTTTTTTAAGATGGCGGCGGGCGCGGTGGGGGAGGAATTGTGCATTTTGCATTTTAAACACTTACTAACCATCCTAGACAACATATCAAAAAATTAGAACTACCGGACGTTTTGTAAGGTAACCCACCTTTCTTGGTCTCTATTTGCTGGACTAAGTTCTACTAAAATTTATATTTTTTACATTTCTTTGTTCATACTTTTTATTAAGTTTCAAAGTATAAAAGCTCTTAGAAATATCGTATGTCATTTAAAAATTACAAACATTAATCATGTTTTTAACGATTGTGCTGATGGTCTAAGCCTTCTCATTTCCTGAAATTTTTAAGATCTTACAGGAAATCTCCAATTAATACAAGTCATTTCAGATTTGAATAAGCAAATATAATTAAAACTAAATATACGTTTAATTATTTGTTGCTTAATGGAGACTAGGCATGCAGGGCTGAAGGTCTATTTTTATGGCATGAGGGGGAGGAGACGAAAATAAACGGATTAATATTTTAAGTTGAACCATAAAGGTGGCCCTAGACGGTCAATATTTTGACCAAAACGGTTTCGTCAATCCTTGTCGCACGCTTCAAATAATCCTTCAATCTTTGGCCCTAGACGGTCAATCGTTTGATCAAAAGAGGGAGGCAATCCATTGAGCACGCTTCATTCTTTTGAACAAAATTCATTCGTAGTGGAGTTTCAGTAATGGAAGGTAGCATTCCTTTTTTTGCGAAATAAGTGTGAAATTTTGCTTTTTTACCTTATAATATTCGTGTAGTTTATATTATTTTATTATTATTATTTATTATTTTTGTAACACGTTATAATATTTCATAACCGGAAAATAACGTTTTCGTGACTTATCAAATATAGTGTGTACCTACATACCTAACATTGAAACAATGGAATAGAACTTCATGATATTAATATATTTAAATTGATGGATAATAATTACTGTGGAAATCCCAAAAAATTTACTCTAAATGAAAAGCCTATGAGTGATAATTTGCTGGAGTTATGCAATAATGAGGATATATATAACTATCAAGATTCTAAAGAATTTGATGATAAAATATTAACTATTGTTTATAACAGCAAATAGAATAAAGAAATTAAATATAAGATTGGAATGAAAAAAAAAAAAAGAGAGCAACAACCATGGATTACTGAAGAATTAATAAATGAGATAAATATTAAAGATAAACTATTTAAACAAACTAAAAATAATCCAACCAATACAAATTACAAATTGAAATATAAAAAATTTAGAAATATTTAAAAAAAAATTTAGTAATTACAAAAAAATATTATTTTGAAACTCTAAGAAAAATTCTACAATCACCTAACAATTTATGGGTTGAAATAAATAACATATTTTGAAAAAAAAAATTGGGATAATAACGAAATAAATAAATTACTAGATACAATTGAACGACACAATAAAGAAATTAAATTGGCAAATAAATCCTGTTCCTATTATAATAAGATAGAATTAGAGCCTGATAATAGTTTTGGGATAAATTTACTTAAAAATCTAAATAATACGGTGAATATCACTTAAACAATGATAATAGAAAAACCTGATATTGCAGAAATAAAATATATAATAAATAATATTAAAAATACAAATTCAGTAAGTGTAGATGGAATTTCTATTAAAACTAAACAAAAAATTCTCAGATATTGTCTCCAATTTGGTTTCTTCATTGATTATTAAAATTTTAGAGTAAAAAAATTTCCCCTGATATATTAATAATTGCTAAAATTATACCAATGTTAAAAATAATAATTTTAAACATTTAGAAAATTATAGACCAATAGCTATACAACCTATCATAAATAAAATAACTGAAAATTATTTATCAAATAAGATTAAAAATTTTCTTATAAAAAAAATAAGGGTTCTATTAATCTTTTACAAAAATTAAGTGATAATACAAATAATAACTTAAACTTGAACAATTATTCACTACTATTGTCAATTGATTTAAGTATA
>JAFIDM010095301.1:170685-185445 GCA_023159025.1 Thereuonema tuberculata | reverse complement strand
TAAATCTATGATCTCTGTTGAAACGTGAAAGTTCTTTTTAAAAACACACAATATTTACAAGATAAACTACTTTTAAGAAGGTCTATTTACATTTGATAACCAGCCACACACATTAAATTTTATGAATATGATCTAGGTTATGTAAAAAATTAAAGCAATTTCATGTTTCTTTCCATTGATACCATATGTTTTAAAAATGGTTCATTAACTATTCGAAGGAGTAATTCGAATTAACAATTCGAAGTAATATATACATTCTACAAATACAATATTAATCCTACTATTTCTCTAATTATAAGAGATATAATATTTTTAGGTTAGTAAATTATTCATAAGTAGAGAGAGAATTTCACCAACGGACAATAAATATGCCTTCGCACATTGAGCTAACATCAACGGGAATTCTGAACAGCTGTTTATTAGGAATCATCAGCAGAATGTATCAGGGGTATATTCTGCTGATGATTCCTAATAAGGATGAAACAGCTGTTCAGAATTCCAGTTGATGCTGGTTCAATGTGCGAAGACATATTTATTGTCCGTTGGTGAATTTCTCTCTCTATTTATAAATAATTACGGACGTTAAACTTGCTTTCATTAAAAGAAATTATGTTTATTGCAAATCTGAACTAAATTATACTGGTATCATAGGAATATTTTATGAGGTGAAAAACTATAATATCTATTAACTATTAAAGATTGAAATTGTTACCGGCTCTACATTGACTGCAAAAAAAAAAATGATAAAGTCTTATTAATCGACAACATCAACAATCTGAACCTAATACAGCATTTCTACTGTAAGTGCGGATCTAGATGAAGTTAATGTATTGCAGTATCAAGTGTGATTGTCTATAAATTGATTTTATAGAAAATCATAAATACTTAGGGATATACATAGATGATGATTATAGTTGGAGCATTCATTATAATAATGTTCTAAAAAGATTACATTCTTTCACTTTCATGTTTTATTATTTAAGAAACAAGTATCAATTTAATCAAAAACATATTGTTCATAAATCTCTCGTAGATTCTGTCTTGAATTATGGTTTGGAATGTTGGTGTTTTTTTAACAAAGAATCAGATTAAAAATATAAACAACTTAATTTACAAAATTTTCGATAACATATATATCAATATGTTATCAAAATACCAATTAGTGTATGATATTATAGATTAGATTAGATTAATTGAAAGTGGGTGGCATGACTGCCGAGCACGTCGACCTGAAAGATCTTTTGCACTATTCCACGGAAAGAAGGAGAGAAAGACTGAGAAAGGATGGTGTGAGAAATGCAGGGGAAATGGGAGAACCCCGGGAAAACCTGCCCAGCGCGGATCGCCACCATCAACGAAACCCACATGAGAACCGAACGCGGTACTCAGAGGTGAGAGGCCAGTGTCTTAGCAACATCGCCAACCGCGCGGCCTATATGGTATTATAAATAAAAATATTGTAAAAATTTCTAATTTTTTAAAGATAAATATTTTATTAACACTTCATATTTTAATACTGTAATATTTAAATATTAAAATATTTATTATTATATATAAAAATATTATTAAAAATTTCTAATTTGCTACATGTAAATATTTCATTAATATAAATATATATTAGAGTTGATTTCTTTAGACACACATTAAACTTTCTGGTATCTACAACACAGGAGTAATTTTGTAATTACATCTATTAGGACTGTGACCATCAAAAATAAAACGTTTCTGGCAATAAATAAAATGCATCTAAAGTATTCCAGTCTGTTTTTATGGTGTTTATCATACTATTGTCCAATCTTGCTAGTCTGGGTCGTTACTTAATTTGTGTGTCGCTCTCTAAACCTTAAAGGTAGTTCATTTTTGCTTTAGACGATGAAATAAATATTTCTGATAATTTCTGATTAGCTGTTGTTGTTGTTTTTCTTATTGATAATATTTAATCGAAATGGAAAGAAAAATAGTGAATCATATCTAAAATTTTTATTACAAAACGTCAAAACGGTACTTCAGAAATATGCATTACCATACGATTTGGAATGTTTAATCCCAAATATATGGCTTCCACATGTAGTTAGAAATGGTATTTGATTCCTCTTTGGCTATTATGTAAGTGAATGAAATGCAAAATCAAACAAATCCACTTAAACATTTTCTTATTTCTCCATTTGTCTGAGTGTTCGTTTATCTGTTGTTTGTTTAAAACAGTTGGACGAATTTCCATAAAATTCGGTAAACAAGCTTTCTATGACTAGTATAATATTTAAAGTGCGTGAAATTTTTTTTAGATAAAAAACTACATCAGCCACCAGCATTTGATTACATACATACACAGTACTTCAATCCGAAGATTGGTTGAAAGTTCACGGACCCTAGTGACCCCCGAAGGGCGACCCCTAGGAGAAACCGTAACTTATTCTTGGGAACAGATACTAGAGTGGATTCCCGTTGCCTTCTCTAGGACGCCATTACGGAATGACGTCAGACCGAAGGGAAAGTGAAGAAGAGGCTTTACAACACAGGAAAGGAAATTGAAACATCCATGCTCACAACCGGGATTTGAACCCGGACGCCAGCACACTGGCCTCACGGCAGACCGACGCCTGAGACCGCTCGACCATGCTGGCGCGGCAGCATTTGATTAAAAAATGAAAAAAATAGTTACAGTTGAAAAGCTCGTTACTAGTAGCATCCAAATTGCAGATTGGACATCGTAGGGGAATGATGTCTTACAAGAAAACATCAGCATATAAAGGTTGAATTGACCAATAAGGGACAGGAAGCAGGCAGGGATTAAGAAAACACCGTAGCACTTTGGATCAATGGAAGGGAAGGAGGCGTGGTTAAGGGAAACATAGGTAACATCTAGCGACGATTGGTGTATCGGTGTATCGGTGTATAAAAAAAATAAAAGGTAAATAAATGAAAATAATGCAGTGAAGTGAAGCACTTACTGAAATTTAAGTAACATCTTTGTCAGCCGTGCAAATCCAAACTGATAAATATTGTTTATGGAAGTACAATCGTTATAACATTTTGAAGAACAAGCTATGAGTACAGAGTTCTTCGATGCTCGTTGAGCCTGTCCGTAAGGATTGATACGAAGGATTTACATACGTTCCAACAGAAAATATGCAAATTACTTTTTAGGCTCCAATACCCTCCTTCCATTCCTGAAAATTGACCCCGAGTGTTGCATGTACTAGTTCCCACTTCTCGATGGATAGCTGAACGTATATCTAGTGATAACCAAAATAATTTGATTTTCGAAAAATAATGTTGCTACAGACTCAGATCCTACGAGCTTCTCTTAGATCGATTCCCTGAGATAATATTAATAAATAACTTATGTGACCACGTAAACTAAAAATAACACTGCAGTGGTGTTTTTAGTTTGTGTGGTCATATTAGTTCTCAAAGGATGTAAATTTGTGGTTTGGCATTTAACTAACACAAATACAGATAACAGTATTCGTTCGATATACGACCACTAATACTTGCAACGAAGTCCCATAAAGCTTTTACAAACACATTGGAATTGCATCCGTTGCTAAGTAAAAAACAAGCAGCGATCACGAGATTTGCACACTAGCACAAGATTCTGATTGCACTGTCAGCGATAAGAAGAATAGTTTTAAATAATGAATTAAAAATCAGTTGAAAATTGGTTTCAAATTTTTAAAACTTTACATATAATTAACTTATTAATTAAGTTTACTTCTAATTAACTTTAGACATATGTGTGACTTAGTAATATGTACTGAATATATGATTTCTGATACACTATATATATTACATAGTACAGGACTTTCAGACTTATGACCAAATCGACTGAAGATACGTCCGTCGTAAGTTGAGAACTACCTGCATTTGAAAAAAAATATTAAAGTGATAAAATTGTACCTTCGTGGGAAAAGTGAATCATCAACATTACAAGACAAACGAATATGAGAACTTGAACGCTGAACTTCATCTTCGGCTTTCGTGTAGTTTTTTTGACAAATGAATTGAGATCAATTTTCTAAACTTCCTCAGCTGTAAATTGCAACTTTTCAGAAACACTTGTTTTTAAAAAATAAAAATTCTCACAATAAATTTGCGTCATTTCTATTCTCCTATCGATTGATTTCGAAATGATTGATTGACTTTTACAAAAATGAATAGAATTCAGATGAATAGAATAAAAGTCAAGGTTAGCGAGATCCTGAAGTGACGCATTTGATGATCCAAACAAATATATCACAATTTTCCTCAGAGTATATTCGTTTTCAAAAAGTTGTGTAACTAATGAAATCAGGAAAGTAAGTTTAATTATCAAAATGTTATTTGTGGATGATATAAGAAAGAAACTGAAACAAATAAGGTTTTAAAAAGAAGAGACAACATACTTTGAAATGCAAATAAAACACTGAGAGGAAGAGAATTACCCACAAAAATATATTAATTCCTATTTTTGCCACCAGACAAATTTGTGGCGCTGTGTTTAAGTGTACAAAAAGATCTCTCGCTGAGTGAGGATACCATTAAAAAAATGTCTGTTAACACGCAATAGTTGAATGAGAAAAACTTTTAATTTGAAAAGAATAATCTTAGATTAAAAACACATATCCATTAATTAAAAGCATAAAATATATACAACAACGTTTCAAACCCTCATCTTGTTGTTATAGGGTCCTTTATCAAGTATTTTTAATCGTTAGCAGTTTTAATTATTATAATAACACGTTAAACGGGTTTTAATAATCTTAGATGTTATATTTGTTTCCTTTCGTTAGGGCTATAGTTCACAAAAAGTAAAGAGATGCCGCTTCGACTTTGTTGTTAAATTTCTTTTGCTAATTTTACTTATTGTTATTACTACATGTACAATCAACTACCCATCGCGTAGAGGGAGCACAACATGCAACCCTGGAGGTCAATTTTTAAAACTTGGAGAATGGGGATGGTGAATGAAGACTAAATTTTAAATGATCCGTTAATAAATAATATACAGTAAAACTAGGATAATTCGAACTTGTTTAATTCGACAAGATACACGCAAAAATGTGAAAAATTCATATTGTCGCCAACCCGCACGACACATGAGTTAAGCGGAGAAGCCCACAACGGGCTGGGAAGTCGTATATTCTTCGATCTCGATATTAATTTGCCAACTAAATAAAGGCTTGGTTTTTTTTGTTTGTTTTTTTAATGCTATACATGCAAGGGTTCCGGAATGAAGTGACGGTATCCGGCTATTATTATTCTTATTAATCTCTCGAAAAAGTTTCAAACCATGGGTTTCCCCAGCTAAGACAATATGGCGGGTCAAGGACCAAAGCACATATCATTGCTATGTGTAAAAAAAAAAAAAGTTTGGAAGAATGGTATAGTGCCTGTCTGTATCCTGTGAGGTGAGTTCATAACTGTGTAACAGTGTAGAAGTCGCGCATAAGATCCTGGTTCATCTGTGGTGACCATCGGATGCGCTGGCGTGGTTTCCCAGTCTTGGTGTCGCCTGCTCTGACACAGATGAAACACTTTCGACTGTTCGGGCTGGATGGTGTTGCCCGGGTATTGTGGTAGCCATACTATAGGATGGGGTGCCACTTCTCCACCACCATCTGCGGGACACTGTAGTATATTTTTCGAACGGAGGCCTCTGCCTAACCCCCGAACGCGGGTGACTTTATCCTGCGCCACACCCGATGCAGCATGATCTATATTAGAACGAGTTCTCATCATGGATGGTTGGACCCTTTAGCCTACCCTAAAGCTAGTGTAGTTCCCGCCCCACCGCGAGGAGGTAGGGTCCATGGGGGCTTATTATTATTATTATTAATTATTATATATTATTATTATATATTATAAAAACGTTGCTCTGTCTGTCATTATGTCATAAGACTAAGTTTTTCCAATTTTGTGACCAAACTATAAGAGATAGATTGGTCATGCAAGTAGATAAAATGTAGATCTTTTTAAGACAAACAATATGCTACAAAAATCTTTCGAAAAAATGTTTTTGTTTCCAAGATGTCCTTTGTAGTTTCCATGCCAAATTTGAAGTCTCTACTAATTACAGTTACGGAACTAATTACGGAAATAAGAAAACAAAACAAGCGAACACAAACCCTCGTTATTCCCGAACCCGTGGGAATTTCGAAAAATCTTGAAAAAGGGTTTTAGTGATTATAATTACCTACTGACATGCCAAATTTGAAGTCTCTAATAATCATAGTTACAGAAATAATTACGGAAATAAGAAACCTTTAAAGCGACAGTAAACCCTCTTTATTCCCGAACCCGTGGGAATTTCGCAAAATTCGGTCTTATTCCTTGTCTACAACATAAAGGGAACCTCTGTGCAAAATTTCAGCTTTCTAGGTCCTACGGTTTGGGCTCGGCGTTGATCTGTCAGTCAGTGAGTGAATGAATGAGTGAGTGAGTGAGTCAGATCTTGTCTTTTCAGATATTTAGATGAGTGTCTTTGATTTATAGTTATCGTAGCATTATGATCAGAAATGCGTCTTTTCAATTATGTTTGGGGTTATCTGTTGGTTTTTAATGTATCCAAAATAGATATGAAGACAAATTTTGTAAATCCTGTTAGACGTAAAGGAATATTTTAAAAGTAATTTGTCTATTAACGATTGAAAATAATTAGATTTAGATAAATAATTAAATCTCCTGAATATCTTTGGATGTGTTTGAATCCATTAGGTACTGCATTGTATGAAAGAGTTCACAATTCTTACCGCTAGATGACAGGAAATACATCTGTTTACTTTCAGTTTCTACGTGAAAACGCTTTGTCTAAAGATGTTTATAAAATAAATTCTAATACAATAGGCGAATGTCCGCTGAGTATCACGTAAGAATTGAATTTAATTTTAAATTAATAAAATGGTCATTTTTTCTTTTAGAGTATTATTTACAAATTATTTCAACTTCCAATTAATATTTAATATTTTATTAATTTTAATTTACTTTAATTATATTAAATTAAAATTGCGATCAGGCCCAGAGGACCGCGCAATGTTGCTGGAGGGTAGGCTCCAGAGTTCAGAACCTACGGGACAAAGTTGAGGCCCGTCGCTCGCCCGCCTTTAACTCCCGGGAAAGAAACCCGGTACCCATTCTATAGAGGGCTGGGTAGATCCTAGGGCCCGTTTGGAGGAGAAAGAAGCGTGGAAAAATTCCCGTCCTCCGCCGAGGCCGGGAATCGAACCCGTTACCTCCAACCCGCAGCCAAGCGCCCTTATCCACTCGGCTACCGGGTCAACATATTAAATTAATATTTTATTTTAATAATTTAATATTTTGTATTTCAATTTTTAATTGATGTTATTATTATCTTACACGATAGAATTCATTTAATAAAGAATGTTTCTTTTGATACAAATCTTGATTTTTATAATATACATATATATATTTTTGTATATTAATATGTATCAAATATATATATATATTCAAAAAGACTAAATAAACTATTTGGAACAATGTTAAAATATAATTAACTTAATAGTAATTTAAAGAAAACTAACGTTAAAGATCAAAGACTTTTTTTGAGACGCTATACCAGAAAGTGTGAAAGAGTTAGGGTGGGGGGCTCTTGCTTTCCCTCTGTCCATCCATCTCTGCAGCTCAAATAATAAGTGGAAGACGTGAATCGTATCTTAATGGGTTCTTACAACTTGTTGATATGGTCTCCGTCATTTCTAGTCCCACAGGACGTGGCCAAAAATTAAATATGTACGGAGTCGCGTTGATTTCATGCATTCTTTTTGCCTTTTTTTTAGCTACCCATTTGAGAGCTATTGTGATAGAGACCAAAATCGATAGCTATTGCGTTTGTTCTGTTCGTCCGTCCGTTCGTGTCTGTCCACCCCTCACATATCCCGGATTCATATTGAAGATTGCCGGTTCGAATCCGTATATCTACTTGTTTTTTTCTTTCTCTTAATCTTTTTTTTCTGAATGTCCGCTTGTTTTTTTTGTTTTTTTGTTGTTGTTTGTTTTGCTTTTCTTACTTTCCAAACGTTTTTTAATTATTTTTTTTTAACTTTTTTTTTATTTACCCTTTACATTATTATACTTCTTTTATTACAGTGCAACTTGGATAATTCGAAGCTGAAGGGACCACTACAAAACTTCGAATTATCCAAGTTTTCGAATTAACCAAGTTATATTTTTTAACTTTAATTTCTGGTCCACTCAATGCTTGAGAAGATTATTCTGTCAGTAAGTAAATATTTATTCAGAAAGATCGTAGTATGAAAGACTTAAACACTATACGTATGTAAACAAAATAAGATTTATATTACGTAAGCTACAGAACATATTACATTCAATACAGAAAATTATAGCTTTTCAAAAAATTGTGCAATGTCTGATTGTTTTGTAGAATTCAGTCGCTTAAGGTTAGCAAAATCATCAAGCATGTTTAGTGAACGGAAAACCGCTTCACGTACGTTGGTTTGTCCTTCAATGTACCGACGAAATTCGGTGCTATCCCATACTCGTTGGCGATTTGGCATTTCTTCTTCACATCCTTTTCCACCTCGCGAATGACGGCGACCTTTTCAGCGAATGTTAAATTCTTGTACACGCGTGGTTTACTGAAAGACATGGTGACACTGATAGCAGGAAGCTCGAATGGCGTCTGAAGCGTCACGTGTCGAACGGTGGCGGGAAGGGGATTTCAGTTGTGACGTATCGAATTTCTAAATGATGAAACGCCGAAAAGTCGTTACGGTTCGAAATTTTTTATAAAAAACTTCGAATTAAGGAAGTTGAACTTCGAATTATCCACGATTTTTTAACATTGATTTAATAAGAAATTCAAGGGACTAAGAGATATCTTCGAATTAACCACGATTTCGAATTAAAGACTTTCAAATTATCCAAGTTGCACTGAATAAGATTTTTAGTTTTTGTTTATTGTTATTTTTAAATTTTCTTCTTTATTATTTTTAAAGGTTTTTATTATTATGGGCCGCACAAAATTATATCCACTATTTTTTTTATTTACCGGTATCTTATAAAAGACTTTTTGATTTAGAAACTTTGTCGCAGTCTCGTTGGAGTCAAACAGTATCTATTAAGGAAATAAAAAAATACTAGGCTACATATTTTTATACATTTTTAAATAATTAAAAGCGAAAATAGAATAGATTTCAATAAAATTAGTAATATATTCAATAGAACTAAAATAAAAATAAAAAATCAATATTCGTTGCTGAATATTTCTAAACAATGCACAGTGGGGTATTTGTTACATTTAGCTGGCCAAAAGTCGAATTTTCAGAATTGCACTCAGGTAAAAAAAAATAGTTTCCTAGAAAGCCAGATAGTTGGGAAACCCAACCCCATTGTTTTAAGTTCACCCACCCCAACTTACAGAGGACAGGGTCAGTCGAAACTCAGGCATTGCTCGCAGTGGTTGTCGGTTCTCGATATTTGTGCTTTACAACTCAAAATTCAATATATTTTTTTTAAATTTCTGTTCTGAAAAAAGAAATTTTAGTTATGGATTCTGAAACTGCTGGTAAATGACTTTTTTTTATAGTCAAAATATTATAAATTTCCACACCATTTGTTGTTTTTTTGCGCTTTTAAAAAAGGCTTCCAAATTCCGTTATTTTTTGCGACAACAATAGTTTGGGGAGCCTTTTTGTTTTAGTGCCCGGCATTGCCCGGCTATGATTCTTATATATTCTTAAAATATAATAATTCTACTTTGTAAAAATGTAAAAATTGGTTCCTACTATTTCCTATTCCTTCATGTAGAGCGATTTCAAATATCAAAAATGTGGATTCGGGAACACTAATGACTGGAATACAAGACAAAGATTTTTTGAAGATCCTGAGTTAACAGCTGAAATAACAGGCATGGATGTTATTTTCTTCAAAAAAAATCAAAGTGATTCTTCAATCAGTGGCGAATATAGAATACATATTTTTTTTTTGTGTGTATGTGGGGACTCTAGTGTATTTTAAATAAGCTGTTGTTATCATCAGATTCCCTGCTTGCATCAAGGTGAATAATTATCAAGAAAAAAAGAAATTCTTTTATGAAGGAAACATTAGAAATGTTAATGTGTGAAAAAAGTTAAGACTGTTTTTTCATTTAATATTTATATTTTTTAGTTTTAAAATATAATTATTATAGTTATTTATTTTTTATTGAATTAGTATATATATATTTCACAGGTGTAATTATTAAATAAATTTTACTTAAAAGAACTATGTTTTTCTTTCCCCTTTGCTTTTGCTTTTACCTATTTTTTTTATCTTTATATTCATTATTTCGGGGGGGGGGGCCCTTGACCCCCGTTTTTATATTCGCCCTTGTCTTGAATGCATTTCAAGCAGATACAAAATAGATATAAAAAAATGAGTAACCGATTAATTTCCAAACGATTGAGAACGATAAATAAAAAAAAAATAATAATTTATAACAAAAAAAGGAATTCTTTGGGTTTGTTTCTTCTATTTCTATTTATTTTCTATTTATTTTCCTCAACTTTTGTTTATTGTTTTCTTTTGTTAGTAAAGTTGACGAAAAAGTAATAAATTTTTAAGGTGATCATTTTTTGTTTATTTTGAGCAGAATTCAATTACGGATTTTAATTTTAGATGGGTCCGGGTAGTCCAGTGGTTGTGCTGGATTGCGGACGGGAACATCTTGGGTTCAATTCCTGGAGGTGATCAGGTATTTTTTTCACCAGACGGACCTAGGGTTCACCCAGTCCTTTGTAAAATGGCGAGTTAAGCGAGAGTCGTGTTGACCATTTGCCTTCAACTAGTCCCGTTGGTCGAGAATAAGCTGGTATTTAATTTATTAGTCTTTATATTAAAATTAAAATTATTATTTTCTAAATTTTACCTCAGTGAAATACATAAAATTGTGTGCACATACATACACAAAAAAATGTCGCGAAATTAGGCAAATGTATTGCGATATTGGAAAAGATTGGGCGAAATTTTCCACAACTGCACTGTTTTAATAAAAGTCAAATTCTACAAAGTTTGCAGCGAATAAAAAATGAGTATAAGACAGATCAAATGAAATAGGAGTATCCATTTTGTTAATTTAATTAATTTCCATAATATTTACGTAGATCTCCTGTATTAGTTTTCGGAATTTATTGCGAAATTAATCATGCTTGCCCTTCTTTTTTCTGTAGAAGACATTTTGGTTCTGTATATATATATATATATATGCCTACGTAGAGGTTAAGTTTTAAGTCCTAAAATAAAAGAAAAATTAGGATAAATGAATAGATCAAAAGTTTTCTTGATAATTTAACTTTTCACCAAGGAAATAATAAGTTTCAGAACATGCAATGAATAAGAAGTTTATTTAATCCGTAGAATTCACTCATATCAATCAAATGAATTATTAAAAATCAAGAAATACAGCAAAAATTAATAAAATATAATACAAAAAAATTGTGCTGATCCTTCAGTTGGCATTATTTTTATTTTCTACTAGCTGAACCCGTCATGCATTCCTTTGCCACTCAAAGAAACAAAGGGCCCGGTGTCAGTCGGGGGCAGGATACTTAGGTCCTTGTGTCGCCTTCCACCCACCCAAGTGCGGTGTCCATGCCCCCCAAAGGAGAGCGAATTTTTCAATTTTTACAATAGACTTGTGGGCGCGAGAAGGGGCCATAAATATAAGGTACCGGTGGCGGTCGGGGGTGGGACACCTATGCCCTTGTGTCACCTTTCCCCAACCCAAGTGTGGTGTCCCTGTCCCCCATAGTGGATTGGATTTTTCATTTTTTTCAAATAGACTCGTGGGCCCGAGAAGGGGCCCTAAATATAAGGGTTCAGTGTCGGTCGGGGGTGGGACACTTAGATAGCCGTGTCGCCTTCTCCCCATGCAAATGTGTCCCTTAGAAGAGCGAATTTTTACTTTTTGCAGTAGACTTGGGGGGGGGGGGAGCCTAGAAGATGCCCTAAATATAAGAGCCTGGTGTTCTATTAATTCAGAAAGCTTCGCGGGCGTGCCCACAACATCTCCCCAAAGTTTCATCGTAATCTGATGAATGGTATAGGGACGCATACCGGATATATGAATGGTTTTAGTTCTCATTGTGACCACCAGGTGCATATTTGGCTATTTTACCCCTTTTCAACCCCTGGGGGGCTGTCCCGGGGGGGGGTCCCGGTAAGGTAGCCTTTCTTTTGCGCAGGGTCCTAAACATTAATTCTGCAAAGTTTGGTCCAGATAGGTAAAAGGGCCTAGGAGTGTATAAAAGACAAAGAAAGAAAGAAAGAAACATTCATGTTACATAGGGACTCCCCGCCCCCCCGCCCCCTTAGGAGAGCGGTGGGACACTTAGGCCCTTGTGTCGCCTTCCACCCACCCACGTGTCGTGTCCCTGACCCCCATAGGAGAGCGAATTTTTCATTTTACACAATATTTGTGTAGTGCTCATTGTCACCACCAGGTGGATATTTGGTTATTACAGGGATTTTACCCCTTCTCAACCCCTTGGGCGGGGGGTTCCAGGTTCTAAGGTAGCCTATCTTTTCCACAGGGCTCTAAAAAGTAATTCTGCAAAGTTTGGTGCAGATAGGTCAAAGGGCCTAGGAGTGTACAAAGGACAAAGAAAGAAAGAAAGAAAGAAACATTCAGATATCACAAATCTTTATTAAAACTCCAAAACACTGCACCACAGACCAATATTTAGTCTTATTTTTCAAAGACTTCCTCAAGGTTTTTTTGTAACATAATAAACAAATAAATAAATAAAAAAATAAAGATCAAAATGGAAAGAGAAATAACCATTGGATTTGTAAAGGTTTGAGAAGGTTATTTCTCTTTCCATTTTGATCTTTTTTTTTATTTATTTATTTGTTTATTATGTTACCAAAAACCTTGAGGAAGTCTTTGAAAAATAAGACGAAATATTGGTCTGTGGTGAAGTGTTTTGGAGTTTTAATTAAGATTTGTGATATCTTATAGAAGATCTAAGATTTCGTTGAAAGAAACATTCAGTTTTATATAAATAGATAATTAATCTTGACTTTTATTAAACTTTTAACATTAAAACGTAATGTCACTCAGAATCGTAGATAAACAACAGAATGAGTAAATACATTGCGATAGTTGTATTTTTTTTTAGGTCACCAGATGATCATAAATTGTAATTTATGATTGTTGAGTAAAAAGAAATTGAAAAACAATTTTAGTTGACTGAAAAACATTCCAAGATGAAGTTCACTGTCCAAGCTCTGCTACTCGTTTGTCTTTTAATTTTGATGATTCATTTTTCGAAAGAGGGTATGTATTAATATTACCATAATAATTCCAAAATAATATTTAACTTTCCTTAAAAAAGTAATTTAATCTAAAGGAAAAAAAAGTAAATCTCCGTGACACTTATTGATTTAACAGTCCAATTACTGTTTAAAGTATATTCAAAGAAAATATTAAAATTTAAAAATAAAGGATCAGAGTATAGGACTGGCCTTCCATTCTGCTGGTATTCGTAGGATCCCAGCTGAACTGTGTACTCTCAGCTTCATTACTTCTTTCCGTCATACGTGTACTTACAGTGTTGAAGCACTGAATGAATCTTCTTAAAAATCTGTATTTTTGAACATTTAACTCAAACAGATGATTTAACTTTTATATTTTTTTCCTTGTGAGTCCTTGTCGAGAAATCAGTGCGAGAAGGATCACCCAAACTCCCAAAGAAAAAGAGTTACCGCCTAAACAACGGGTATAAAGTTAGTGTCCCACTAAAGCCCTGTAGTGGTGAGATTAGGCTCCTGGCGTTTCGTGACCAACAGAACTTAGTTGAGGTGTGGTAGTCATCCGCCTTCAACCCCTGGGAAAGAAACCCGGTACCCATTCAACAGAGGGCTAGTTATACCCTAGAAGAAATGAACGTGGAAAAAATCCCCCTGACCTCGGCGGAACTCGCCACCCCCAATCCCGCCAAGCGCCCATACCACTGGCCCACAACAATGGGCATTAATTCCCATAAAAATCCTGTAATAGATTATCTGATTAATATTCCTGAAAAAAATTTAATTTCTTTAAAATTAAATGAATTTAGGTACTTTACATATTTGATTAATTTCGTTTTTAAAGGAACGGAAAAATATGGATTTGTATTCAGCAGATATTGTAATTTCAAAATAAATAAAGATTTTACTTTTAAAAAATTTAATGAGCTTCAAAAAAGTAAAATAAAAATTAAATTAAGATTCTAAAGAAATAACTTATTTGAAGGACTTCTTATTTTTTTTTTATTATTATCATTATTTTTTTTATTATTATTATTATTTCTTTATTATTTAGTTAAACAAAAATAGTTTTGAGTTCATAGCTATAGAGTTAAAAATTTGCAAAAAAAACCAAAAACAACTAAAAACCAACTAAAGAAATATTCATATTTCTTTCCTTTCATGAAGTTTCGTAGCGTTTTTCTTTAATTAGAATCTAATATTATTACCATGAATGCTTCAATAAATTTTATTGGTCTAGGCGCAGGAGAACTTAGTTTTTGTTGGATGCAAAGTGTAGGATACCTTGTAAAATGATTTTTTTTTGTTTTTTTTTAAGAATAAGTTACATTTGAAGAAAGTGCATAAGCTGGCTACTGTAAAAAATTATGCACAGGTTTGTTATATAAATCAATTTCAAATTCAGTAAGGAATACGGAAAAAAAAGCAACGAATTTTTAATAATTTTTAAACAATTTTTTAAATTTATTATTTTGTTTGTATGTCTGTATTCAGTACAATTTTTATTCGAAAACG
>JAFIDM010095301.1:145209-170675 GCA_023159025.1 Thereuonema tuberculata | reverse complement strand
ACAAACCAATCAGAAAAATCTATAAAAGATTAATAATAATTAAAAATATTAATCTTTTTAATTAACATTATTTTTAAAGTTATTTATTATCTCGGTAATATACCTACATTTTAATATTGCCTTGTAGATTTTTTTCAAATTCTCTACAGATCATAATAAACCAGTTTATATTTAACTGAAGTTAAACAAAAGACTTCTTTTTTCGTCCAGTCATCAGAAACTTGATGTTAGGTTTAGGGCATGGAAAGTAACTTGAACTTCGAAAATAAAGAATTTTAACAATTCCACAATAATTGCCAAAAATCAGATAGATTTTTAAACATATTTTTAAAAAAAATCAAAAAAATCGGGGAAATGGATATCTTGAATTTGACAAAAACTTTGTCTGGCTTTAAAAGGATTATTCTTCTCAGAGTATTCCATATTCATGACAGTTCGGGAATTAGCCGAGGCCAAGTTCGGATATGTAGGATGCTGAAGATATTTTATCCAAGTTTCTTCATCGTCTTCTTGGTCTTCTTACTAAATCGATACGCCTTATTACAACCCGACGGAAGGTTCAAATTCATGAGCACGTACAGTTTGATTGTCAAGGATATACGAGATAAATCTAAGAAAAATGTTATAGTGCAATAATAAAATATCTTCTAATTAGTCAGTCAGGAATATTGTACTTATCTAACCATCCCATAGTGGGGACTGATTAAAACAGATTTCACTAAACTTTTTTCTATTTATTTAATGAATATTTGGGATATTATTTAACAGTAAAATAAAACTTCATTTAGTATCAGTGGAGTTTTGTAAGACTCGTCTTATAAAATTTTAATCGGCTCATCTTCGACGGTAGATGGCAATGATGATCATGGTATATATTTGAGAAAAGAAATTCGCTAGTTTTAGATCTTATATTAACCATTCTAGAATGTAGTGTCAGTTACAGCATTCTCTCTGAACATTTTTTTTAAGTCTAGGTTATTTTATTATAGAATATCTCTTATAATATTTCAATTAGCTTCATAAAGAAATTATCAATAATGCAGTAATACAATTAAACGTAATTTGCAGGTTTCAGGTTATTATCTATTTCACTGATGATACGATTTTAGAATAAGAAAAAAAAATCAAAATAAATTTCGCTTCAACCCAATATATTTTTAATTAATTATTTCCAACATCACAAATTTAAATGTAAAAAAACTACATTTAATACTAAAGCAAATTTTCAAAAAGATTACGTCTTTTCTTTTTCAAGCCTAAAAAATAATAACAATAAGTTGAAGAACAATTAAATTCCTCGAGAAAATATTAACAATATCATTTACTTACAATCTTTGACATAATAGAGCTTAACAATTTAGTTCCTTGATTGTAACCTTATTATTACATTTTGTGGACATTTTATCTACAAAACTTTTAGCTAATCTTATGAAATATTTCTCTATTTCAATACCATCATTCCTATTCATATTTTTTCTTTTTGTGTTCCGGATAAACATACTTTCTATTATCTTTCTTAGTTTGGTGTCTCTTTCAATATATAAAATTTGTATCTCGTTGTTAATGCAATGATTTCTGTTCACACAATGTTCTGCCACTTCTGAGTTTTCAATGTACTTGTTCCTAATACTGGAACCATGTTCCCTCATTCGTTCCTTCACTGTTCTTTTACTCTTATAAGGAACATTATAAGGAATTAAAAAAGGACCCTACATATACATTGTATCACAAAGTAAAAACATTGATAACAAATATGAAAGAAAGTGGATCAATAAATCCAAAACAAAAAGAAGAAATTATGAAAGATTCTTGCAGAACACCCACATTGGAGGGAAGAGTTAAGACCCATAAATCTGATAATCCAGTAAGACCAATAATAAACGCCTATGGTTATCCTGTACATAATTTAGCCAAATTCATCAACAAAATTATAAGAAACTTCAATCTTCCAAAAGAGGAATTAATAGTAAAAAACTCCAAAGACTTGATTCAGAAAATATCACATCTATTTAATAATAATAAGAAATTTCATATGTATTCCCTAGATATAAATGACATGTATACCAACATTCCAGTGGATGAGACATTGTCCATAGTAGAAAGTAGGGCATTTAAGAATAAAGAATGGCTCATGAAACAAAAATTGGATAATAATGAATTGATGAATACAATGGAATTAATCACAAAGAACGCATATTTCAAACGTAGAGATAAAATATATCAACAGGTAAAAGGATTCCCAATGGGATCTCCATTATCAGGAACCTTGTGTGATATATTTTTGAATTTTTGGGAGTGCAAATTACTGGAAAAGACAAAATATAAACTTGAATATTACAGATATGCAGACGATATCTTAATAATCTGGTACGGGACCGATAGACAATTTGAAAATTTTTCTCAGAAATTAACAAAATTACTGATGTAATCAAATTTAAGGTAGAAAAGGAAATGGACAATAGTCTAAATTTTTTGGATATATGTTTAACTAGAAATGAGAATAAGATAATTATGAAACATTATACAAAAAAATACAAAAGTGAACACATACTAAATTATGAATCGGGACATGGTATAAACATAAAAAGAAACATAATTGAATACTATATGCAAAGGATTGACGTCAACACGAGAAGTGAAGATGAAGATGAAGATTCAATAGAGAAATAATAAATATGAAAAGATCCTTAGTAAAAACGGTTATCAGGAGAAATTCATAAATAAAACTATAAAGAAATACCACACATTGAAAATAAAAGAGTTAACAACAAATAACAACAGAAGATATTTCACACCATACATAAACAAAAATAGTCTGACTTTAAAAGAAATTTGCAAAAGTTTTGGCTTCAATGTTGGATTTGAATATAACAACAAACTGAAAAACATTTTATGTTGCAAATTGAATAATAGTGTTAAGAAACATGAAATGGGTATAATTTACAAAATAGAATGCAAGAATTGCGATTTATTCTATTTGGGCGAGAGTAAAAGAACAGTGAAGGAACGAATGACGGAACATGGTTCCAGTATTAGGAACAAGTACATTGAAAAATCAGAAGTGGCAGAACATTGTGTGAACAGAAATCATTGCATTAACAACGAGATACAAATTTTAAATATTGACAGAGACACCAAACTAAGAAAGATAATAGAAAGTATGTTTATCCGGAACACAAAAAGAAAAAATATGAATAGGAATGATGGTATTGATATAGAGAAATATTTCATAAGATTAGCTAAATGTTTTGTAGAGAAAATGTTCACAAAATGTAATAATAAGGTTACAATCAAGGAACTAAATTGTTAAGCTCTATCATGTCAAAGATTGTAAGTAAATGATATTGTTAATATTTTCTCGAGGAATTTAATTGTTCTTCAACTTATTGTTATTATTTTTTAGGCTTGAAAAAGAAAAGACGTAATCTTTTTGAAAATTTGCTTTAGTATTAAATGTAGTTTTTTTACATTTAAATTTGTGATGTTGGAAATATTTAATGGTAGAGGCTGTAGAAGGAGGGATCTACAAATGAAATATAGGAACTTTACATATTTTTAATTAAGTTTGATTTATTGATATTTTACTGAAATTGTACATTAAAATTAATGTTTTAATCCTTTATTATTTTACAGATGATTCTTCTCCGGTAACTATTTAAGTATTTTATATATTGCCAATAATTTTAAAATACAATTTAATCGTTTGTTATCTTATTTATACTGTAATTTGTATTTAGCTTCGTAATTTATTTCAAGTTAGCTTTTAAAGTCGATATTTTTTATAATTTCTTTTAGTAAAAATAAAAGGTTTAATATCAAAATCGAATATTTGTTCAAGAATCAAACTTTAAAATAAATATTTTACCTACTAATTTTTCCTTAATATATTTCAGGGTAGACTGTTTAAAGGTCTCTTCAATTTCAACAACTTCAATTCCAAATTCAAACTAAAAGGATAAAAGAAATTCTGAGCAATGTACCCCTCTTTTAAATAATGGAATCATCTGTTGGATATGAAATCATTTCAATTGCAAAAAACAAAAACAAAAAAAAAACAATAATCAAAACTAAATATATGAGAAATTGACAGTTTGAAAAAAAGATATGTGAATTATGTTGCTGAGTTATATTTATTTCCATACTGAAAAAAATTCTAAATTATTGATCAATAAGTAAATATTAAAAATTGTTTAATAATTGAAATAGTTGTGTTTTGGCTTTGTTTTATTGTGGTTTCCACTGGTTTCACTTTTTTGCCCTAAAGAAATACAATTCTTTGACCCTTATTCGTACAATGGACCGACATACTCCAAAAATCTAATCACATCTAGATACTTATATTAAACTCTTAAAAATGAATTTTATTGTACATCGGTTAATTAATTTCCGAGTTATCTAAATTTCTCAATCACTGTCTACACACAAAAATTTTGTCTAAATATATTCCAAGGAAAAAATGATAAACAACGACTAAAATCGGAACATGGATATTCAATACAATTCATGCCGTTTTATTTGTAGGTTTTAAAGTTAAAATAATTTGATGTAATAAAAAAAATCTATCTGGATGTCGCTTCCATGACGCTCTACATTTTTATTACTATGACATTATTAAAAGATAAAAAACAAAAATGGTTTTAATGTTACTGATTATAAAAGATAAAACTTATGTTTAATTAGTTTGGATGAAAATAGATTAGAGATTTTAAAAATCCGATTCCCTGTCCAGGCCACTTTCCGATATTGATGGGCAATGACTAGTCAGGAAACTAATGGAAAATTAGTCTTATCAATACTGAATCGTCTATGGTGAGAACAAATATGATACAATAGGAAGTTCCTCACAAATCGGTCACGCAAATGTTTGAGATATTTAAATGAATATTACAACGGCTTGAATAAAGGAGGTATTATCTTCAGGTGTGTTTATAATCATATTTTTTTCCAATTTAAAAAATTCCCTCCTTCTTTAATTTTATCTTCATTTTTACTTTCTTGATTTCATTGTTTTTCTTTTTTTCTATTCAATCAATTTTTTTTTTTTTTATTCTTCCGTTATTGTTTAAATTTCATTTACCCTTTTATTCATTTTTCCTTATTTTTTATTTTATTTACCTTTTCATTAAGACATTATTTGTTTATTTTCTCATTCATTTCTATAGTACCTACATACTTTTATTATTTTATAAATTTTAATTTTGTTTTTATGTGAGTATCAGTCTACAACAACACAATGGAACTTTCCCCCCCCCCTTTCCTCCCCCGATTTCATCTTTTTCTTTCATGAATTTTAACTTAATCCTACCATTCCATTGGTTACGTTAACCACATGGTCAATCCCGGGGATGCATGTAAGTACAGTAGAACCTCATTATAACGGACTAATAGGGGCTGAAGGTTGTCCGTTTTAATGAAAGTCCGGTTAATAACAAATAATTCTTATAAGGGTGTAATGCAGAAGGGTGTACATCAATGAAAGTACAATAGTTAGCTATAAAAAGTGCTTATTATATATCTAATAAAAAACAACCTTCAACATAGTAGGTTGAATTGAAAAAGATGTGTACATATACACTGCATTAATTTTCAGAACAAGAAGGTCATGGTTCATGCTGATTGCTTACATTCATTGGTTTGAAAAAATAATTTATTTGCTGCTGGGTTTGTTTGCTGCTTATTTCTTCAGTTAATAACTGACGGAAATGCCGTAAATTTTCATAATATGTAAAAATATTTTCATTTGCCGATTGTTCAACATATTGAATAACAAAATTTAAATGGTCTTTCACTTCGCACTTCGATTTTGTCTCTAGCCTTTTACACCTGCTGTTTACATGTTCCTATTGATTCAAATCATGTGGAAATAATTTATACATAATATCCTTACCTTTATTGGCAATTTCTTTTAATTAAAAGTAAAACTCTGCGATACATACATAATGAAAACACCTATATTTATTCCTCATATTCATAACTCCAAAAGTGATATTTCGCAGATATCCTATCGTTCTACTTCTTCAAGCTAAATTACAACTTCGTAAGATTTGAAGAAACAATCTAGATATAATTCACAATTAAACAAACAATCCAGTTACAATTCATTAATAATCTACAAGCACTGTACCGCCGGTATATTGTGTATAATAAAGAATGTAAACATCATATCTAAGATCGCAGAAAAATTACAGTGTATTTCATAAAAATTTTCCTAATCATAATATCTTGAAAAAAAAAAGATAATTGGTTACTATTAATAAGCAACCCCTATCCTCGTTCGAACATGTGAAATTTTAGTTTAATCCATAATTATTTATTTAAGTCTTGTTCAATTTACGAAGATGTGATATGGATTCAAGAAACAGAACGAAAAGATGTCTTTTGGTTTGGAGTTGATAGGAGGAATAAATATAAAAATTTGCATTAATGTAATAACGCCTGAAGGATTATTCCTATTTTTCATCCCATTTTTCTCATTTCCATGAAATACGTTAATCTTTTGCATATTTAGAATCTACTATTAAAAGCAGGATTAATGATATAAATTTTATTGACTTTTATTGACCTCGGTTCCAATTCGTGTATCTACTTTTTTTTCTTCTTGTCTTAATCTTTTTTTTCTTTGTACCGAGTGGATTTTTTTTTCTTGTTCTTTTTGTTTTGTTTCTAACTTTATTTTTATTTTTCTTATCTTAATGTACTTTCTTTTTATTATTATTATTTTAAAATTTTGTTATTATGCTTTAGCACAAAATTACATTCACTTGTTTGAGAAGTTACTAAAATTGAAGAAACATATTTTATTATATTAAATATAATGAAGTTGAATACTACATAAAATTAAACACAATTTGATATTGTTGTGTGGACGAAAAATAGTAGAGACTAATGTCGATGTTTGGGCATAATATACACATATTTCTTTTATTTACCCTAAATATACAAAGTTGGTGGCTACCAAAAACAGTTCAAAGTAATAAAAGCCCTGGAGGTCGGGTTCTGAACGCATGGGTCACGCAAGGTCGGAGATCTCTCTTCGGTCCGTCATTGAAAGAGGAAGCCAATCGCATGAAGTCTTTCCCTCCCGGGTCAGCCAATCACAGTGAAGTTTAACTGACCAATCCAGGAGGGTTTTCGACTTTTCAAATGCAATATACTTTATAAGAAAATTTCAAATTCAATGAAAAACTTGTTTAAAAAGCACTCAAATCTTAACAATTTTGTTTTTTTTTAACTTTTAAATTTTTTTGGTTTTGTTTTTCAAGTCTACATAAGTAAAAATTATCTTCCAATTAATTAATTCATATTAATTTTAAGTAATTATCCATTTATTATTGGAGACAGCATAATGGATTCTAAGCAAAATCAGTTATGCTAAAATTTATATTTTTTACTTTTCTTTGCTCATACCTTTTATTAAGATTCAAAGTACAAAAGCTCTTAGAAATATCGTAGATAACTTAACAATTATAGACAATAATGTTTTTAACGATTATGCTGATGGTCTTAGCCTTCTTATTTCGTGAAACTTTTTAAGATTTCAGATTTGAATAAGAAAATATAATTAAAACTAAATGTACGTTCAATCATTTGTTGCTTAATGGAGACTGGGCATGCAGGGCTGAAGGTCAATTTTGTGGCCTGAGGGGAGGGTTAATATTTTAAGGCGAACCATAGATAAACATCATATCAAATTTTACAGAAATCAATTCACCTGTCTTAGCGACGGATTTCAAGGGTTGTTTTCAGGAATGGGAAAGGCCGACACAAAAAATAAATGTATATTTTAAATTGGATCGAAATAACCAACGTAACAATTTTTATGAAAATCAGCCGTAACAGAGAAAAAAAAAAAAAGAAAAATGTTGAAATGGAAAAGTGAGACTCCGCTCGTTCAGGTAATGAAGAGGAGAGGTTTTTTTCTTTTGGTTTATAAAAAGGGAAAAAAGCTTAAGAAGAGTTAAAATAAACAAAAGAAGCAAATAAATCTAGCCCTTATAGATGTTATTTATATCACAATCTAGCTTTTTACAACCTGATCCATTTGAACATTTTTTTTGAAATATTTTTTTTTTTCTTTTTTTTAGATTGGAGATTTATTTTATTATGTAACTGTTAAAAATTTAAGGCGTGTCGGAAATATAAAAATCTCATAATTTTAGTTAAAAAGAAACACACTATAATTATAAAAAAATAAATAAAAATATGAGATCACAGTTCAAAGCCTCCGTACTTGACTTTAAAAATTAACTTTAAATTACAATTTAAAATGCACCCAGCTAGTTGCCTTCAGAGTGCTGACTGGACATCCAAAGGGGAATCTTTTAGTCAAGTGCGGAGGCTTTACACTCCGCACGCTAATAAAATATTTAAAATATCGCCCGCACGCTAATATTTCTATTATAAGATAAAAACATAATTACTAGTTTCTATTCTTCATTTCCGGGGTATTCTTCAGACGTAATGAAGCCAAAGAAAGTGCAGCCTTTTACAGCAGTTGCCAAGTTAAACAGCCAATGAAATTAGAACAAATCCATACAGGTGAGAACTGGGATCCTTTCATTCCATTCGCAAACCATAGCGGGTTTTTGTCCAATGAAACTGTAGAGAATAAGCATATAGATAGAAATTAATATATATCTGATCATTATAAGGACTCTTTCAATAAGTGAGAAACGAATCTCCAAATTTCCTGGAAACAATGGAAGAATCACGCGCTCCTTGGGCTGTCTTGCTTTTCTTTTGTTTTTAAATTGTTTCTTTCCGTTCCTTTGTTATTTCCGTAGTCTGAGGAAGCTATTGATTCGGCCAAAATTTATTTGATTCTATTTGAGCTTCCTATCGTCCATAGCATTAGCATTTGCGATGATATACCTTGATAGGGAGTCACAGAGAAATCAAATGATATCGTGCAGAAGATCTTTCCGTAGCTGTAACTGCCTCTGTAAAAGACTCTTTGATAGCCGAAGTTTCCGTCCCAGCAACTGCCAGTTCCAACACCCGTTGATGGACGAAGCTTCTGTTCCAGCTAGTCCCTTAAATGTGCAATAAACAATTCTGGAGAGCCAAGAAACTTTGTCGACAGCACTCAGGGAGGCCTGAGAAACCAGTGCTGTAAGTAGGCGGATTATCCTACTGAAAAGTAGATCACTTTAGGGAAGGGAACCACATGAGACAGCAAAATCTCCGGAATGTACTAGTGCTCCGTCAATGTTTCTCTGATCACTATCAGCTATCAGAGACCAAGAATCGCTTTCTTCTTCCATCGTTTCCTATCTAGCGCCCACTCTCTCTATTTCCCTTTGGCTTTGAGGTATTCTTCAACAAAGTCTAGCCATCGCTTCTTAGGACGTCCTCTATTTCTCTTCCCCTGTATCTCCATCTCAATACTCTGTGTCCCACATAATCTTCTTCTCTTCTTACTAAATGTCCAAACCATCTGAGTCGTTTTTCTTGCCTTTTATCTTCAAAAAAATAAAATAAAAAATAAACGACTCAGATGGTTTGGAAATTTTGTAAGAAGTTATTAATAATGATAACATAAAACACCAAAGACAGAATAAAAACTCAATACATCAACAAGGGTTGATTTACTCAATTTTAAAGGAAGTTTTCTGGCAAATTTCGAAAACTTTAATTAGCTGAAAAAATAATAAAACAAAATAGATAGAATAAAGTATATTTCAATAAAGTCTTCTATCTTCAATGCATTCTAAAAATTTGGTAGGTACAATTTAACAATTTTAGACTAATGATAAGTATTACCTTACGAGATTTCCTTACGCAACTGGCATCTTCGACCGTATTCGGCAGCCGATGGAACGACGTTCTGTTGCATTCATTTCAGCCGGTGGAGGATATTTCGAGCACTTTCTGTGAAACTGAGCAAGTGTATGGCCAACACCTCTGTATTGGTGCATCTTCATATCTTGGAAATAAAGCATTTCCAGACCCATATTTATATGACATTTATTCGTTGTTTTTCATGATTGAATACAACCTTAAGTTTGGCAGCACATTTCAGGTACACCCTGTATACCCAATTTCATACCGATATAATGTTGTGTTGTTCCCTTATTGAGTTTTTCTTTTGACTAAAAAAATAAAACTGTGATGATGAAAAATTATACAACGAAAATGGAACAAAAAGAAATTATGAAAGGTTTTTCAACTTTCTCGTCGGCCTTTTTTTTCAGCAGAAAGTAAACATTTCTACATTCCAATAAATTCTTAATAAAATACAGGATTTCATAAACAGCTTTTAATCATGAGGAAACATTCAATTTTACTATTGTTCCCAGGTACAGAATGACAAATCACGAGAACATGCAATAACGAGAAAGAGAACAGAATTAGGGAACAAGGAGGATATAAAACAGAACACAAGTGGTGAAGTTATCATTGCTGCAGTTGAATTGCGTTCTTCGTATTCGCTTGCTTTTTTATTCACTGATAAAATGAATTCAGTCTATTTCTTCTTCATTTTCGTAGTTTTTGGAATAATTCTACTCCTAAATATCCAAAGTAAGTTTTTGTTTTCTACTTTTAGAAATTCTTTAAATTTTCTTCACTTTTAAGATGATCGAGATAAAAAAAAATCAAGATAATCGTTTGAGATAGGTGTAAACGCATAAATTTCCTTCGGCTCATATATATACATTCGCCGAAATACTACGAACATTTAAGATAGAACAGTGCACATAAAGTTTCATTATTTTTTGTTCTGTGTGTGTATATTTATAGTGCTTTTTTAAAAGTTACTATAATTAAAATTCTATCTATAAAAATGAACGTTTGTGTAAATAATTTGTTTTATTATTGGCAACTATTCATTTGTTTGTAAAATATTGAATAATCAAAATTTCTATTTCTGTTTTTATCTGCCTTAATGGGGTTTTTTCTTGAATTTTTATTGTTTAAACAAATAATACATAAAATAGTTAACTTACATTAAACGCTGCATCTGTTTGAGTTTAGTCCCTTTCTCATTAGTAGACCGACCAGATGTGTTGCTTTTGTTTTTTTTGTTTTTTTTTAGATAATGTATTTTTAGATAACTGAAATGACGTAACTATAATATTGATACAATATCCAGAAGCTAAAAATATTGTTCCAACTCTATAAAATTTCATGCTGCTAATAAAAGATTTGCTTTGAAATTATGGGACGACAATTCCTTATCCGAAATCATTATGACTTATATATGACTTACGTATATCGGTATTCCGATAATTTCGGATTTATAAATGGTATCACGACACACTGTACGTCCCGGTGCCGTCCTCATAACGGTCAAGGACAATATTATCTTAAAGTTCACATTAATGCTTCTGAATGGAATAAATTTAATATAGTTCATTTGAAAAAGTGAGACACGTAGCCTTATACTAAGAGACAATTGACGCTGCTGCATACCTGGGCACCGTGGGTCGTCTGCGAGTCGGTTTTGGTGCGAAACCAGTTTGTAAATCATTTGACTTATATTCCGCAGTAAATAAAAAAAAGTAAATAAATAAATAAATTAATAAAGTAATCGGTTTTTGGAATTTCGGATAAAAGATTGTCCACCTTTTATTTTAAATTGAGTGAAATAATAATTCTTGTAGTATTGAATTTCATCTATTAAGGCCGTTTTACATTTACTATTTCACTCGCCATTTTCCAAGCCAAAAAGCAGGACATGTCAGGGTAGATTGCGAGTGATTTGTGTATCGTTTTACACTTACCATAACGCCTTCCATCACACGGAACATTTACACTTCTCAATTGTCATTATGCCTACGTTTTATTTACGATAAAAATAGCATTGATTTATATAAAAACCATTTAGTCAATGCATCGGATAGGTGAAAGAATGTCTTTAATTAATTAAAATAGGAAATATTCTTATTTTTTCATCGCTTTGTGTTTCTTTGTTTTCAGTTTCGATAAATCAGTTTCGATAAATAACGCAGTCTCGTTAAATCTCGATCAATGGCGAGATCTTTTCGAGATGTCGATCGCTCGTCTCGATTCGAATTTTCAAGCCGAAATTCTGAAACGATTTTGATTAATAATGTAACATTTTATGAAAGCATCCAGGAAAACATAAGGAAAAGATGCCCTCCGATCGTGAAAATCATTTTTGTAATCGGTAATTTCGAATAAATAGATACAAATCGATTGGACTTCCAAGTTCTACAATTCGTCACCAGGAGCGCTGGTGTCAGATGTCCAGCCATCGGATGTCTCGACATTTCTTCGAAAATAGCCCAGACTCTATCGCTCTCCATTTACTGGACATCTGTGATGTCTAGGTGATGGCGAGTGAAATGTCCAGGTTATGGCGAGTGAAATGGTAAATGTAAAACAGGCTTTAGATTGGCCAAACACTTCGTTCGGATTTTTTTTATGGGCGTTGGCTGTAATAGTTCTAAGGTGTCTTTAACGTGTTTCGATCCATTTTCTTAGATTGTATTGTGACAGCTATTGTATCAGTGTGAATTTAAAACAAAAACTGATGAAAATTCGTGAATTTTGTGTCGCAAGTTTAATATTGAAGATGGAAGACAATAAGCACGCAAGACTGCATTTTTTGTTGATGACTAGGCGAAGACTGTTACAGCTTGGCTGGGAGGTTCAGATTCATCCGCTATATTCACCAGACATTGCACCTTCGAAAATCCATTTATTTCGGTCTTAACAAAATTCTCTTAATGGGAAAAAGTCAATTCATTGGAAGACACCAAAGGCACCTGAAACATTTTTTGGCTCACAAAGATAAAAGTTTTGGGAAGATGGAATTATGAATTTGCCCCAGAGATGGCAGAAGATAGTGCAAAAAAACCGTTGAAGAAGTTCTTCAATAAAATGATTAGTAACACTGAAAAACTTGTCTTTTATTTTTACTTAAAAACCGAACATTTTGGCCAATCCAATATTGAGAATAATTGTATTTGAGTTAATATCCTACCATGTACGATTATTTTTAGCACATGGAAGCACTTTTTATTATTTTTTAAGTTAGGAAATAAAAATTAGATCTTACTTGTTTGACTGACTTAAATGAAAAATAAAAGAATATGATTATAATTTAAGATCAGGAAATAAAATTCATTAAAATTGAGGAAGAATTTATTTTAAAACAATGTTTGCAGATGTCAGAAACTGATCGAAGTCCAGTTGATTGTTTTGTGTGATGTCATTTAATTTGGTTATCTGAAAAAAAAAATAATTTACAAATATATTTTAAAACAAATGGCTGTACAACGAATAAACAAAAATGTTTTTAGGGTCTATTATCAGAGAGAATAGGGAACAGCCGTTTCGTCCTGCTTGGGACTCATCATCCGATCCGCCCTCCCCGTTAACAAAGCGAGAACATAAGTGGACAGTCACTCCCGAAACCAAAACACAACAATAATAAATATAGTGCTGAAATGGACACAAAAGAAAAAACCTTTTTCCTAATAAACGGATAGGATTAAAGGCTTTAAATTATAAAGAAGTTAAACATCCAAAAGGTAAATTAATCCAAATAAAGAAATTTGACGTGAAGAAAAATTATTCAATATATAAACCATGGGCTGCACAATGAATAAACAAAAATGCATATCTGGTCTATTATCAGAGGGAATCGGGAACAAATAGCGAATGAATTACAATAATAAATAAAAATATTTCTCAAGTAAAAACTTATTTAGGTTTAAGCAAATCTCCATTCCGTTGATATTTTCATTGTATTTTATGCGACTGTATTTCCAGCTTTATTTATTTGATTAATATTATTAAAATATTTATTTTTACTATTTAGGCATTCAGTCAGTAAGTTAACTCTTCATTAACAACTGAAAGTATTTTTTTAATTGTTTTACTAGCAGCAAAGCCAGTCGGACGACAGGCATAAAAAAATCTGAAAAATCATTTTATTATCAACTATCAAATATAAAGTAAATGTAATCTAAATACTGTGCTAAATTGTCAACGAAACTTCTACGGCAAAAATGTTTTTGAGTTTCGAAATCAGCGTAAACAACTAAGTAAGTATGCCAAATTTCATTAAAATGGATGCAGTGGTAACAAAATTATTTATTTTTGAACGTATGTTTTGTTAGAATTTCAGTTGTTGAGGTCAGTTCCCAAGAATAAAATTTCATGGAAACAATATGGAATGACACAATGAACTAATATTTTCATCCAATTTGAGTACTTTTGATTCAATGTTACCATTGAGAACTGTTGGATCTATCTTAATAGCTTAATTATATCGAGTTACAGACAGACAGACGAACTTAGCCAATATATATATATATATATATATATATATATAATATATTTGATTCGATTGATGTTTTGATTTGAATTTTTTTTTTTTATTGTTTATCAGACCTATTTAGGTGTTCTTCTTACCTGTACACCTGCAATATAGGTTCTGATATTTTAATCTAAAGGATCATTTTCCACCCAAAAAGAAAAACGAAATACCAATCATATCTAAAGTTTAATTTATCTAAAGAATAATTATTATTTTTGACTCATAACGCCGAAAGGCATTTAAAACTCACCTTTGTATAATCTAAATACTGCGCTAACTTGTGAACGAAGCTTCTACGGCAAAAAGAGTTTTGAGTTTCAAAATCAGCGAAAAAACTGAGTAAGTATGCCAAATTTCATTAAAATCGGTGAAATGATAACAAAATTATTTGGTTTTGAACGTATGTTTTGTTAGAATTTCAGTTAAAATTTCATGGAAACAATATGGAATCACAAAATGAACTAATATTTCTTTCCATTTCAGTACCGTTGATTGAATGGTACCATTGCGAACCTTGGATCTATCTTAATAGCTTAATTATATCGTGTTACAGACAGACAGACAGACGAAATTAGAAAATTATATAAGTTGATTAGAATTATGCATAGAAATTAGAGCTTAACCACCTGCCAAAGACTGAAGGAATTTTTTTTTTTTAATTTCTATCTGCCCTTGTATCCAATCAATTATGTGTTCACATATTAGGATCATATGCCATGTATGTATCAAGTACCTTCCAAAAATGGTGTATTTATACCGGCCTAAATTCTCTTTATAGTCTGTCAAATGAGAGAAAAAATTGGCCATGCCCATTTTAGAGGAAAATGGCGGACAAAATTAACTTTTGCTTAGCGATTGCATATGTCTAGTTTCTTATCCTGTAGTTTCACTGCTGTTCCAAGAAGGCATCGCGCTTCCGTTTTATTTTTCAAATTTCTTTCTTTCTTTATTTTTTTTTAATTCATTTTTGATTCTTTATATTAAATGAAATTGTTAATTTATTACTTTGGATGTTTAAACCAGCTCAGTGTATTGAAGTGAAGTTATAAAAAACTGTTTATTATAAATAAAATTTAAAATGACATTGCGGCGGACAGTTGAAATTCCTACGCCTCATGCATCGCGGTAGCTTTCCAAAGTTTTTATTTTCTTCTCCTGCAGACGTCTTCAACTGTATATACACACTGTTAATAATCTGCCGTGCTTCGCTATGGATTATTTAGCCAGAAACACATGGAAAAATATTGTATGCTGACCTTTATTTTCCGAACCCAACTGAGAATATATAGCTGATGCCATATTTTACAAGTCTCAGAAAGGAGGGCGAGGCTTATGAACTGTTTCAGTCACAATAACCGAGTAGTTCTTCTCTGCTTGATGGTTCTTGTTTGTTTGACAGATAATAAGTATATCTCGAGAAAAAAAACCCAAAACAATCTGAGAGTAAATCAAATAAATGTTAGACAGACTTTTGATTGATAGTTAATTTTGAAACTTAACATTTTTTTGTAAGAGTATAAATTACAGTTCTGCTGGGAAATTGTTGGAACATATAACTAACTAATAACTATATAAATATATAACTATAACTAATTACTTATAATTAAAACATTATGAATAAAAATTTCTCGGAGTAATGTATATAGAGTATGGATAGGCGGGTTAACCATGCCTCATAATTTATGAAGGGGGGAGAAGGTTCGACATTATCATGTACTGGTGCCCAAGAGTCCAATGGGCTCCTCATGGGATCGGACATTCTATATTTCTTGAAAATTATTTCTTATTAATTATCGGTTTTTTTCAAGTTTTTATTGAACTATTCTGTCATTCAAATAAAAATAAAATTCAGTGTAATATATCAAATGTGGCAGAGCTCCAGGCCTAAGAGCAGAGGTCCGTTAGTGGCTCATCAGGTAATCTGATTTTCAGAGATTTATCATCAATTCTGATTTTGTGGACCTACTCTGATAATGGGTCCCAGATTAACAGAAAGTACGTAACGTGTCTTAACATTATATATTTACTGGAAAGATCGTAATAATTTTACAAAATTAAAATATTAATTCAGATAATTGAGCGCTAATTTTTATGTACAAAAATTTAGAATAGGCCTATTATTTAATTTTTAAATGTTTTAAGTTACATTCAAATATGTTTTTTAATATTAAGTTTTTTAATACTTTAATAATAATACCTTTTGATTAAAAAAACTTTCATGGAACTTCAACTTAGAGAGCTACTTCTCTTAGTTAGCCTAGTTAAAAGTAACTAATATAAATAATTAGATTTTCATTAACGATTATTTTCTGTTTTTGATTTCTTTAAACTAAAGAAAACTTGCGTAAGTAAACTAATAAATAAATTATTAAGGAATAGTAATAATTAATAATTATTTCTGTATTATAATTACGGAACTAGTTTTAGCTAGTTAAAAAAATTTGCATTGGTTGCAGAGACACCTTTTTTAGCAAAATCCACACAATGGTTATTATATTCAGTGGACTTTCTTTTCCAGTAGCGGTTAATAAAGGCAGGAAAGGGGAAACCAAAAATAATCGGGCTCAAATTTGAAGTCGGACCATAAGTAAACATCGAATCAAATCTTAAAAAAAAAAGCCCATACATCCAATGACTATTTGAAACTAAGACCAGGTCGATCTGATTCCACGAATATGAAAGCACTGCCTGTAGAGCTATACTGCAATTCTGTTACCTTAATAACTTCATTAAATATCTTTTAAATTCTAAATTTAAATTTAATAATTTCTGCTAAGTTAAACTCTTTTTCTTTTTTAATTTGTTTCCTTAAATTCTAGATTCTTCCGTTTAATCCGGTTCTTTCGTAACAAAATTTTAATTGGAAACCAGGTTTAGAAATCGATCCCTACTTAGATCTTGCAGAACTTAAACGGTTGAGCAGACAGGCCCTTTTTGATTCTGCTCGAAGAAGGAATTGTAATCCATCATAAAGATCAAAACCCTTTTACCATTAAAAAGGCTTAAATAAGGTTGCAGTTATCCCTATAATAATTTAAACAATCAAAAATTCCTTTTCGGTCATCTTGGTTCCTAGCTTGGTTCGACAGACTGCTCACAAAAGAACACATTACTATGAATACCTAAGAATTTTCCATTTTGAAGACTGTTGAAAAATGAAGGCATTTAAAAAAAATGTAAAATATGCTTTGAAAATTATTGCACCGATACAACAATTATCACACATTTTTTAGATCTAAAAGAAAAATAAGAAAATTGAATTTTTCATGTGAACGGCGCCATATTATGGTGTATTGGCGATAGTATTCGAAACGATGTAACATCTGAAGGATTAAAAAAAAAATTGTATTAAGTCAAATTTTTTATTTAAAAAAAGAAAAAATAACCTTATCTCATAAATTATAATTCAAGGATGTTTTTGAAGCATTTACTATATTAAGAAAATAAAGCTTTTGGGCCGACTCCCGTGGAAGGTCGGTGCCCATGTGCGATGCACACATCGCACCCTAAATCGCAAGCCTCTGCACGGATATTCTGGATGAGTTTCGTAGATCCACGGGGGAGTGGGTTAGTGAACCATTAATTAGGAACCAATGATCTACATTATTTAAATCTAAAAATTAACATCAGATGCCTCTGATGCGGCAATGGTAGATTAACTTAAATTATATATTAAAATCAAAATTTCTATCGAGCTTTAATTATTACTTACAAATATTTGTTAATACAGAGTTACTTATATAACTTTACGCAATATAATAAGTATTCACAATGTGCAAATTGATTTTAAAATAGTTATAATTCACAGTTCTTTATTATTTTCTTCAATGTATGCAAACTAGTGTGTAAGTAACTATTTTTAATAATAATATTTTGGAAATATCAATTACCATAATATTATTTTATTTATTTTACTTTTTCAAAAATTTTATTTTTAAAAAGAAATTCATAGTATAACACATAATGACACATCACTCTTTCCAATAATAATAGTTTTCCGCTTTTTCTTCATCATGTTTTAATTGTAAAGGTTGTGAGTACTTTTTTTTTAATTTAAAATAAATATTGAATAAAACGGAAAACACGGAAATAATCCAAAAAATGTTCAAGTACTTAATTCATAATAAATTCACGTTTCGTTAACCGCGGAGATTAGGTTCCTAGAAAACTCAGCAGTAAGGTACAATTTGTTAATAAATTTTACTATTTAGTTTTTAGCTTTAAGTTTTGAGATGTACCTAGTACTACTTAAGTGTGTTTGCTAATTTGGATCTTGTGCCCTTAAGGGTATTTTCGAGCTGAATTTCAATAGAATTAGGATTTTTTTTTTCAAATGATTATTTCTTTTTTAAGTTTTAAATGTATTCGATTAACTACAACTTAGTCTTTTATAAATTTTCTTCATGTAAGTTAAAATTAAAATTAACTAATTGTACTTGTATTAAATCTACTTCATTATTCTTACTGTTTCTTAATGAATATCATTTTAGTGTGTAAGTAATTTTATAGTGGCTTTTAAATTACAATAATTCTTAGTAATTGTTTACTATAAGAAAAGTTCAGTTTATAAAAAAAAAAATATTAATATTAACTAAGAATTAAAAAAAATTAAATGCTATTCAATAGCTACAACTTTCCAATCTAAAGAATTTATTATGTTGCTCCTATTTGAACTGTAAAAATGTAAATCTTATCAATCCTATTATGTGTTTTATTACATTTAAATCATAAAGGTTGTAAGTAGTATTTGGCTACTTCATTAGCTACTTCGTTGTAAAATAAGAAATAAATAAGTAAAATAAAATAAAATAAAATAAGAAATAAATAAAATTAATTAATTCCTAAATTTGAAATTAATTCCTAAAAAAATCATCTCTTATAATATAAAAATGCAGATAATTTCATAAAATTAGTTTTTAATAAAATTTCTTGTTAAATGTTCTGTAATGATTTCTGTATATCCTTAATGTTTCAACATAAACATTATTCTCACATAATATCACAAAGTAAGATACAAAATCAGTATAAAATCATTGCAATTTGATGTTACTTAAAATATGTATTTTTCATTGTTAAGTAATGATCTTTTCAATAATATATCCTTTATTGTTGAACTTGACTTTTATTAGCATCTGATAACTGTTAATTCGATGTATTTTAATTATGAAATTAAAGAAGTTTTTTAAAAAAATAATATCAAGAAAAGATTAGAAAATAAAGAACTGTATTTGGTTTTTTTTAAACAAATATGAAATTAATATTTCTTGTTAATATTTCTTGATATAAAGTTTCTTTAATTTTTAGTCTATTTCAACTTCAATCTCTAATGTTATGTAATGTACACATATTATTATTATATACACATATAATGTTTTAACATTATCTTATGTTTGTTGAAAAGAATCCTCAGTTCATCTTTTGTTTTTCATTGAATTGTAATCATTCAGACAGATGTAAGTATTTTTAATATTTTTTGGATTTTTTTTTAACCTGTTGAGCTTATTAGTAACTTACATGCTATTCCAAGAAACTGTTGTATTTTCTCCGATAATTTTGGACTCTTTCAAATATTTAATTATGTAACATCTCGCGATAATTTAGCTGATAGTAAAGAACTTAGTCGGTAATGAGAAGGAACTACTTGGTGCTGATATTGTTAAGATCTAGGTCTAAGAACCAATTAGAAGCGAATAACACTTCTAATCCCCACAGATAATTATGAGATATGTTACAGCACTAGCGTAGCTACGTTTCATAATGAAAATAATCAAAATGTCGCCCTAAGAATCAAGGGTCTTATCTACCGATCTCTCCTGCTATTATCCAAGAACAAAACGAAGCAACTATTTTTTTTTTCCAGTCAAATAAAAATCTATCTTCTTAAATAAAAGTTTAGTTTTGCTAGAAGCTTTGCAAGAAATAAACAACGGAAAAGAAGCGAAAGCAATGAAATTATGTGCTATATCCGAGACAACCATTCAGTGGATCTCGAGAATGGGATTTTGGAATGGGCTTTCTTGAGGCCTTTAAGAATGGGATGTGTAAAAAAATCAATAAAAGTCTGTTTTGCTCTTCTTCCACAGCATTTCCATCTATTTTCAAAGATTTCTATAAAATGATAGTATTCAAATGATATAAATAAATAAGTTAGATAAATAAAGACTTCGTCACACACATTCCTAATAGATATAAAGAAATTTAATAAAAATATACACTGTTAATTTAGACAGTATCCGTCTGTTATTTTCGAGTGAAGTAATAACAGAAAAATTAAAGAACGTTTTATGTGGGGTACGTAATTTACGTGTATCAAAAATGAAGCCTGCACACATGGTTATTAACTAAAATAGAATTTAATTACAAACAAATTAAAGAATTAATTACAGGACCATGTTTTCAGGTCCAGATAAAGGAACCATTTTCAAGTGAATAGTACAACTGTTGAGTGGTTATATACACAGAGGAACAATTAAAACAGGACCTTTTTCATTTTTAATTTAAATAAAAATAAATTTAAAACTGATAAACCTGTGTTAATGAAATTATATTATATGCTAATTTACATTTTGCTGCTTTTATTTTATTTTTGTTTTATCAAGTTTGTTTTAGTATTTTACATCTATTCTGGTTATCTATTTACAAGCTTTGATGTGGCTTTAATCAAATCAACCTCACGACGTTGTTTATCTTGGAGCTTCCAAGTTGGATCTTCCAACTTCTTCCATCAGTTGTGCTTCTGCAGTATTGTACGCAAATTCTCAGCTGTTCTGTGGAGTCTCCACCAGCCAGGCCCTGTTTTAATTGTTCCTCTATGTATTTAAATCAACCCAACAGTTGGTACTATTTACTTGGAAATGATTCCTCTATCTGGAACTGAAACTATGGTCGTGTAATTAATTTTTTTTAATTTTTATAATTAAATTCTATTTTAGTTATTAACCAAGTGTACAGGCTTCATTTTTGATACATATAAAATAACAGAAAAATCTCTCAGAATTTTTAAACGATAACCTAATTACATCTATTGTTACTTCACTAGAAAATAACAGTCGGATAGCTGTCGAAATTAATTGTGTGTATATTTTTATTAAATCTCTATATCTTTTAGGAATGTGTGTAATTACGACTTTATTTATCTATTTATATTTCCATATGTTAAATTTCTTAGGATAAATAAGTAAATAAGATTGATAAATGAAAGATGATTTTTTTTGGAAACTCTTAATGCTTTTAGAAGCGCAAAAGAAATAGCAATTTGTCTTATGTTAACTCGAAATTACAGTACCGTAATAAGATGAAAATAATTAATTTCAGATAAGATCAATGTGTAATTGCAGCGTTTACGGAATGAAGAGCTTTCCTTATGATTTAGCGGAGCAGTAATCGAAAGAACTTCAAAAATATGAAATTTTACGAATTTCTTTTCTGTTTGTGTCACGATTAATGATATCCATATCTGATATCATATCAGATAATATCAGCAATGTAGAGCAGAAGATTAGGATATATCAATTTTTGAATTTATTATCTTTTTAGTTTCTTTTGATTGGAAGGTACAGTCCTTTTGGTAGGTCAGTTCGGATAACAGCTCAAATGTCCTCATATCAATATACTTTTTTGTATCAGTGTAATATTTAAAATATGTAATGGAATCAAGAAAGGCAAACGATTAATGACTGCGAAATCTATATTACTAAAATCTTTTATTTCTCTATCTGTCTGTGTGGCGCAATTTTCTGTGCGAATGGAAAATAGAAATAATGTTTACAATGAAATTTCCGCGACGGGAATTGAACCTGCAACCTTCTGATCCGAAGTCGGATGTGTTATCCATTAGACCATAGGGACAACAACTCTTATCATAGTGTTTTTTTACTTATATCTCCGCAATTGTTGTGTTGTTGTTGTGCCCCAATGTTAGTGCAACAATGGAAAACGGTTTTTTATTTTTTTTTGTCACGAGGAAGTCGACAAATTCAAAATGAGCATTATTGAACTTCAAAATGTTGCGTTAACTGCTTTCTTTGGAATCGAGTTTTGTTAGATTATCTTAAATTTTATTTTCTTCTTATTATTACATTTAATAATTCAATTGTACCTTATTAATATATTTTTGTAAAAACAACTAAACTTATTTATTCACGTGTTTTTGAAATTTGTTTAAGTTTCCAAATATTTTGTTTTGTTGTACTTATTCCAATTTTATTATGCTTGAAAAAGAGATGGCTTGAAAAGAGTCTTCAAAACTTCAAAATGTTGCTGTAACCCCTTTCATTGGAATCGATTATTCTTGGATTATCTCACATAAACCATCGTTTTATCATCGATAATCAATTAGTATCGAAATGGACAACGAGAGAAAGGATGAGATCTTTTCAAAGAACTGCTAATAATGTCGTAATCTCTGCCATTCTTGACTACAGGTAGAATTTGTCTGAAGTCTCCGCCAAAGAGGAAAATTTGTCTAGAATCACAAGTCATCAGAATTTGGTTATCTTCACTCGAAAGAATAGTCATAATCAATTCGTCGCCAGGAGTATCGTATATAAGCGATGATCTTCATTTAACATCTATATCAACCAACGTCCATCTAAATAAATCTCTTCTTCAAATATCTATAACGAACAATCTGTACACGGGAGATGGCCTAGTAAATTTCAAAACTTTATTTTAATGTTTTATTTAATGAATGACTTTAAAAAAAATTCTTATGTTCACTTACTAAATTATTATTTATCCTTTCTAGTAAAGTAAATGCTTATTTGAAAATTAATAATTATCTAAATAAATCGTCATCTTAATATTCCCTCAAAATTATTTTTGTCATCACAATTGTTTCTTGTATTTCTTCTATCACTCATAGCCTGTACGTATATTTTTCCTTTTCATTAAAATAAACTTTTTTTTAATAGGTTGCCTGCGATGGTAAGATAGAAATTTTAGAGGAAATCCACCGAATACCATTCAATTTCAATCATCCAGTTCCAAAAGAAACGCTTTTAAGATCTTGGGTTTTTTTTTTTTCGAGCAAGATGACAGAACAAGGTCGAACATGCCAACCAGAAATCCAACGAATTAGAGTGAACAATTGAAGCACGTCACTAGTGACGTCATTCGTAACTAGTGACATCATTTTACTCCGCTGATAATTCTTAATTCAATTCCACTGAAAACCATCATAAAGCTATTATTGCAGTAATAACATCATTATTTGATAGGAAAAATTTTTACACTGAAATACACTTCTCACAAAATTTAGAGGAATTTGCGAAATGAATACAATACATCCAAAAAACAGAGGCTTTTAAGTTTAATTATTAAAGAACATCATCAGAAAAGCAAATGAAAATGGAAGTTGTTTGAATATGCAAATAAAGTGCAGATCCATTTATTGGAATTGAGCAGGATCTATACATTAACGGGGGTTAATATTCACATGCCAAACGTGAAAAATATGTCTCACATTGACTATTCAGTAGGGTGTATGTCACCTGAGACTGCTACAACACACTGACAGAGGTAAGGCATGGAGAGGATCAAATTGTCCAGCAGTTCCTGTGGGACTCGTGGCCACTCGCGCAACAGGGCAACTTCCAGCTGAAGAAGTGTTATGGAAGGTGATTGGTGACTGGCAACACGTCTTCGTAGTGTATCCCAAGCGTGTTCGATTCCAGCCTCTTGCAGCATATTGTTGACGAGATGCGATCGATGGGGACGTGCATTATCGGTTCATAAAAAGAAGTTGGTCCCAACAGCTCCAGCATAGGGTACCACTATAGGCTGTAGAATTTCATCCCGATATCTTATTTTTTTATTTCTATTCAAAACGTAATCTCAATATTATGATAATAATTTTTTAATTAACTTTCGTTCAGGTGAAGTGGAGACAAATAGTGATACCAATGTCTGTGACGTCACGACTGAAATGTTCCAATGCTTCAATGTAATTGGTTGTGAATTGGTCGAGAGGAAAAAGTGTTCGAGTCCAGTAGAATATTTGACAAGACTAAATTTTGCCACACCGAAAGACATTTGTCGCTCGAAACTGCCGCTCAAAACCAATTTTTGAATGACAAGTGATCTTTATCTGGCCGTGTTCGCGGAGCTTTAAGATATCTCCTCGTAGAGACGTTCTTACTTTTCCACAAATTAAAAGAAAAGAACATTTATAATATCTTAAACTAATATGTCTTATTTCGGCCTTAAAATATTTAGTTCCAAAGTAATGCTTGAAATGAAATGCTTGAAATTTTATTAATCAGTTATGAAAAAAATAAGGAAAAATATTTTATAAAATTATAAAACTTATAACAACTTCTAAATCTACTTCTAAAGAAATTAAACTAAAGAGTTAAACATTGTTGTTCCATACGATGAATATAAATTTCTCTGTTCCATCAAGACCTTAAAAACTTAGATAAAAATTTAGAATTTTATAAAATAAAAAGATTTTCTTATGTTTTTAGAGAATTCAGTTTTATTTTACGAACTCCTTATCCATTACTTAGTGTGTAAGTATTCTATCATTTAAATTTCTATATTAAAAATCAATGAATGAATTAAGTAATTAGTGCGGAAATTTTTTTTGCATATAATTTCTTATTCTTAGGATGAAGAAAGCCAAACACACAATGAAAGAATAAAAACCTTAAATAACAAATTAAAAAATATACAGTTTCGGTTTGCCGAATTACAAACCTTTTTCAATGCAGGTGAAAGTCACCGGGAACAACCCTATAAATACAAAAACTATCCAGAACATATCACAAGTAACATGGTGTGGAAACCCCGTAGTCAAACTCAAACACCAATCGAAAGGCTTGCTTAACCCAACCAATCCCAATACCTTTAGTCACCATCAGGTGTCACAGATTATAATTAAAAAGGTAAACAAACTAGAAAAAAATTAAAAAATTAAAATTAAAATTAAATTTTTTTTGGTCAAAATTAAAATGACCGATGTGCGGATACTTAGAAAAACAATAAAACAAAGTTTGCAAAAGAGTGTTTTTAGGAAAACAATTTACAATGAGCACAATAAAAATTATTATAAATTAAAAAACTATGAGTAAACTAACATTTATTATTTCCCCTTTTTTTCCCTCTATTTATCATGTTTTTCATTTCCACTATTATGGAAATCAATTGAGTCCAGGTCAATATAAAACATTAAAAG